>JARHVA010007745.1:552500-613844 GCA_037957365.1 Torreya grandis | reverse complement strand
ATTTCAAGTAAAGACATGGCCTAAAAGGAGTTTTATGCTTAGATTTTTACTTGAACTTGTACTTGAAATGTTGCTTTACAGACCTGTCTCTTAGAATTTCAAAAAATACACTTTTAAGCAAGCTTAAAAATGTTTTCAAAAGATTTGCACTCTGCATGATCTCTATTTTATGTCTATCTACTCTTTGTGATAATGAGTCACTCTTCAATCAGGATCCTATCCTTCCATTGAACTCCTAGATTATACATATTTTTGTTATGTAGACCAAATTTGGTCAACATCTTTGGTGACTTGGCTAAGCAACATACCTGCTATGATTAAGAACTCAGACCATACACATTACTCTTGCATTATTACAGATAATACATGGAATAGATACATGATTGTAAGACAATATTTTTTCCTATAAAGACAAATAATTTAAACAAACAGGGAAATAAACAAACTAAAAGAGGGAAACTAACCTAAAAATTAAAGGCAACTAAATTACTGAATAACTATGCATATGTGAGCACTTATTTGGGACACAATAGAAAGGAAACTAACTAATGTGTTAGAAAAACACTTAGGAAAAATTAAAAAAATTAACTACATATAGGGGACTTATCTTCCTTAATAGAAGTGTTTTAGATGTATCCCATTGACTGGGATATGAAGATATTCACCATTCATCATTGTGAGCTAGAAAGCATTATGGGACTTGAATACTAGAGACTGTGTATGGGCCACTCCAAAGAGAATAAAATTTTGTGTGCCTTCCTAGTTTAGCTCTATCCTCATCCCACTTAAGGACCAAATCTCCTTCTTGGAAACTTCTTAAAAAGATCCTTTGTCAAATGATCTCTTTGTCATTACTTGATGGTTTTCTATGGCTAATGTTGATTGATGCCTTGTCTCTTCTATCCCCATGAGCTTAGAATATCTAATTTCTATTGGCTCATTATCTAAAAGCTCAAGTTTATTCATTAGGTCCAAATCAAGTAATTCAAGAGAAAGAAGCATTATTGCTTCCTAACCATATAATATCTTGTATGGAGAATTCGATATGGATATTTTATAGGTGATCATATCATCTCATATAGATGAATTCAATCTGAGATGTCATGATCTATGATTGTCTTTAATTATCCTCTTGATGATCTTCAATAAATTCTTATAAGTGGACTCATCAACACTATTGCCTTTTGGATAATAGTTTGATGAAGCATTGAGAAAAAGCTGCCCAGTGGCTAATCTTAGATCTTAAAAAAGCCATAGAATTATCAAAAATTATAGTTGAAAGGACCCCAAATCTAGTAGGTAAACCCTCACAAAATTCCAAAACAATAGTTTTATTGGCTTTCCTTTAATGTTACTGCCTTCATCCATCTAGTAAAATAATCTTTGGTAGTTAGGATCCACTTATTACCTGAGCTTGAAGGAGGGTTGATAAGACTAATAAAGTCTAATCCCCATTAGACAAAGGGTTTATTAACTAAAATTGGTTAGAGAGGTAAGGCTGTAAGCTTCACTTTTCCAAAAAATATGGCACATTGTCTGCATTTCCTAGTCCATGCATGATAATCACCAAACAAATATGGCTAGTAATACCCACCTCTCATTATCTTATGGGTTCTGATCTTTTTTGAGTATCAAGTAAATTATATGTTTGACCTAGTTATATACATTTTAGTAGTATGCCATTGAGATCCTTTTTGAAAAATACATTATCAATAATAAGAAAAGGAATTGATTGCAATCTAAAATATCTCCTCTTTGAATGAGTGAGATGAGGAAGATAAATACTATCATGTAGATACCTTACCATATCTTAGAACTAGTTGAAAGATGAGACCTGATCACTTGCAAGTTATTCATCATTTGACATCATAACCATTTCATTAGATTCCTATAAGTCTTGTGCTAGATGTTCACAAAGTCCTTTGCCTCTCACCAACTTTGTGACCTTTATCTCAACATATTCCATGACCTTGGTTATCTAACCAGCTCCCTTGTCATTTATATCTTTATTTAAAAGAAAATATTTAATACTTGGATGTGCAACCATCAAGTGTATCATATTATTGGACAAGTAACTAAACATTTTAAGAGACCTTATGAATGAAAGAACATTCTTCTTAATAAAATAATACCTCATTTCATATTCTTATAAGCCTTGATTGAAGAAGTCTATTAGCTTCTCTAAAGTATCTTTATTCTACTACATGAGAACACCTAGAATTATGTTAATGTTAGCATAGCTATATAAGAATAAATATTTTGTAAAGTTAGGGTTCAAGAGTGTAGGAGAACTAGCTATAGCTTTCTTAATCTCTTCAAATCTTCTTACTCCTTCTTTGGACCAATTAAAATCCTAACCATTCTTTAGCATGGCTGTGAGTGGCCTAGCTAAAGTAGAAAAATTTAAAATATATCTCCTTATGAATTTTATCTTGCTTAAAAATCTTTTCAAGGATTTCTTGTGCTTAGGCAATGAAAGTGCAAGAATTTATTCTATCCTATCAGGATCTATGCTTGTATCATTTTTTTAAAATGACATGTCCAATAAGACTACCTTCATGAAAAATGAAAACACATTTTTTTGGATTGAAATACACTCCAAATTCCCTACATCTTTAAAACACTTGTCTAAGATGAATCATATGCTCATCCTTACTATTAGATAATATTATTATGTCATCTAGATAAAAAAAGAATAAACCTATTAAGAAGACCCTAAAATGCCATGTCCATAGCCTTTAGAAAAGTGGCTCCATCACTAGATCAACTAAAAGGCTTCTTTATATATGAAAATGTCCCCAACTTTGTGATGAAGGTTGTTTTGTATTGGTCTTCTTCTTTGACCAAAATATGTTTATATCCACTGTAACCATTGAATAAAGACAACCTTTCTGAACTTGTAACTAACTGTAAAATCTATTCCATTGATGGTAATGAGTGGTGGTCTTTGAGAGAGGCCATGTTCAAGTCATCAAAATCAACACATAGCCTTATTTCACCACTATTTTTCCATACTAGAACAAGGTTTGCCACCCAAGTTGAGTGCTTAATTGGAAATATTATAGCTGGCTCAATGAGCTTATGTAGTTTATCTCTCATTAGAGGTTTAAGCCTTGGATTAATTGGCCTTTACCTCTGTCTGACTGGCCTAGTCTCACTTGATAAGTCGATAGTATGTTGATCTAGACTTGGATAAAAACCTTTAAGGTTATTATAATATCATGAAAATATATCTTCAAAACTTGAATATAAATTAATAAAATCTTCTTTCTCTAAATATGTGCAAACTTTGTCTATCTTTAAACTCTTGCCAATAGAAATCTCTACATTTGTGTAGTGGTCTTCCTTGGTTGACAAAGTAAATTTTTATTTTCTCAATTCATCTCTAATAAATATATTTTCAAGGTTGACCAACCTTTTAGGTAAATTTGTCTTTAATTGTACAATCTAGTCATCATACTACTACAAATGTTTGTCTTGGTTCCTTGAGGAGAATCCAGATTCCTCTTGTAAGAATTTGACATTCTAACTATCATCTTAAAATACTTGAAAATTTTCATGGTCATCTAGGATATAAGGTCTCACAACTACCTTGATTTGTGATTTAACATTTTCCCTTTTTATGCCATCTAAGATACTAAATTGTGACCTAATAGTAGCCAACCTATCTGCATGCTTATTCTTATTTCTTGATATGGCCTGAATATTGAAGGCTTGAAAGTCTTAAAAAAGGTCCCATATTCTATGATTATATGATATAAGTAATGTTTTTTTGAATATATTAAGTCCCCTTACTTGGTCAACTACTAGTTCACTATCTCCAAAGACTTGTAAAGAATTGACCTTCATCTTTCTTGCCCATTGAAAACCATGCACTAATGCTTCATATTTAGTAACATTATTGAAATAACCAAATTGAAACTTGAGAGAAGAATACCTTTGATTATATGGATAAATCAACATAATTACAGATCTAGTGCCATGTTTATTCTTAGATACATCAAAATATAGCTACCACAGTCCATCACTAGGCTACTTATCTTTCATCAATGTTGGAATTGGTGCATTATTTCTATGAAGATAATAGACACCAAGTACCTATTATTAAATTAAATTTTATGTATCATTTAAATTTAAATCAAATGCCCATTCATCAATTAAAATATCTTGGATTCCATCTAGAGGTGATTCAGATTCTACTTCACTATTTTCTAGTACTTTGTCTGACATAAAATAATTAGTTTTCATAATTATTAACATATATGGCTCCAAATGAAATAGGTTCATAATGTATTTTAAACTTATTAACATAACTATTTATTAACATTAAATAGGTATATTCAGCTAACAAATATCCTTCAATCTTTGAAGTAAAGTCTCTTGACAAGCACATGGAAAAATAGGGAGGTAAGTCCACTACAACTACATCTTGTTGATTAAAAACATTGGGGCAAGCATGTAATTTTAGTCTTAGATATGTAATTATGCCTAATATATTTTTTGTTTATCCATATAATTGTAATAATCCTTTGGTATTTGGATCATAAACAAGACCAAGCTTGTCTGTAATTTTTTTGGTTATGGCAGTACTACTAGCTCCACTATCTACCATACAATTATGGACTAAAAAAGCACCTAATATCAAAGAGAGATAAAAGGGATGGGTTTTTTTTTGATTTTAAATTGGTTTTTTCCACCTTTTATATGTTATTTATCTATTTATTGGGTTGTTTGATTTGTTGGTCTGAATTGGCCAAGACAGCTCCATGTTTCTTAACTAGTTCTTTAGATACCTTAAGATCTAAAGTTTCTTGAATAAGTATGTCTTTTTTCCTTGGAATGGAAAGTAAATCTCACATGATAATTATAAAATTTTATTTGTTCATTTTTTCTATAATTCTAAAATATGCTACACTAACCTTTGGCTATATCTTTTGAGCCACTGGCTATTCTCTAGTTAGAGGCATTTGGGGAGCCCTCACTATCTCTATATTCTTAATATTCTATACTATAGGGACAAAAAATTAATATTTGGCATTCTTTGACACAAAATTAGGAACACTATAAGTATTAGTCACATCTTGAGATTCCTCAACTACTCTTCTTTGATTTCTAGAGGATACAACATGAAGGAGGTTATTATTGCCAAAAACATGTTGGAGTCACTATATGTTGCATGAAGGAGGTTATTGTAGCTACAAATTTGTCAATACCAACATAAATCTTGGATAATATTGTTGAAAATATATACCATCAGGTGTGCTATAACTATTATCAATCAAAATTTTACCCCCAAGAAGTTTTTTTCAATCCTTATCACTTAGATGATAGCATGGAGACACCTCTAGGTTGTGGGTGACCTAATCAGTGAGGTGAATATCTATAGATAGGTTAGCTCCCTTGATGTTTCACCCAAAAATACTCACTAACCTAATTATATTTTAAGTAAATAGTTAATAAAATAATAAACATAAAAAAACACATGGAGGTGATGATACAAAAAATAGTTTCCTTTGTGTGCCTATGATTTCACTATGAATTGACAAGGTTACAACTTGATTCTACAACTTCAAAATAATTTTTCCCACACAAGTGTTTCTATATGAAGGTTATTTATAATTCAATAACCAAGGGGAATTATTAATAGGTGTAAATAAAGACATTAATGCTATTTATACACTTAAACTCAGCAAAACCATTCAACACACATCGTATGAATTGTATAAATATTACTAACTCAAATAGAGGAATGAATGAAAAGGATAAATATAAGGAAGTGAAATAACTATCACTAACATTCATCAATAATCCATATAAAAAGAAATAGATATAATATGGAGAGAATATAAATAAGCTTGAATTCATTTTAGAGGCAATAAACAAGTATTAAATTTTTTAGGGTTTCCCCATACACACTTTTAGGATGCATACAATGCCTTTCAAGGCTTCATTTATAGAATAAATAAGGGAAGAGAGAGATAAGAAAAGGAAAGAGTTCATAAATTTTCCTTCATCATTAAATTAGTTATAAAATAGAAATAACTTCACACTAATTCTTTTAAGAGTTTTTTTTCTCTTGTTCTCAACACGCTAGGCCAAGTGTTTATGAGGTTATAAATGGAGAGTGGCATAAAAGGTCATCTTGGCAGGTTTGATTCTTCTTAAAACCAACTCTGTCTCCTTGAAGTTACACATTCAATTCTTTAAAGGGTAGTTATAAGTTTCTCCTTTGACACCTGGCCTACTTTGAAACTTTATATACCAACCCTAAATCTTTAAATTCTTCTCTAACTTGTAAGGTTTAATTTTAACCTCAGACATCTTCTCATACTTTACGCTTTGTCATTAGAGTCTACATTCCATTGTTAAAGTATATTTATCCAAAGAAGGTGAAATATTCCATCCTATCTCTCAATAAAGGTCTAATATTATGTTCTATAGATTAGCACCATATATTGTTACTTCATTTTAAGGATTGTATTAGGTCATGGAATCCTTGTATAAGCATTGGATATCACCTTATAGCTGAGTCTTCACAACTTATTTGGAAAGAATATAGAAAGATGCATTCATACCAAAGAAGCATAAAGTAGCCTTGAAGGCTAAGAAGAATATCTTGTCTATATTTCATAACTTAAAAAACCTTTCATATATGACATTATATACCCACAAATATGTTTTGACTTCTTTGATATTTGAATCTTTAAGATAGGTCTGCAATTGGACTCTCTTAATGTAAGAGTGATCACACTCTTCATTGAGGCCAATTTAGTGACTTGAAACCAATTTTATCATCATGAATAATTATTTAATGTATTTTCAAGGATAATAATACCTTTTCTAGGCTTAAGGAGCCTCTACAAATGGTTAAAAAGCTTTTCTCACCTAAAATGTTTCAAATAGGTTGAAAAGGGTAGTTTCTTAGGCCATTTTCATACTTTTCACCTCACATGTGCCAAATAATGGATATAAAAAATTTTAAGGATGTGTTTATATATCATCCAAGTGGTTTCAAATCCATTCCAATCCATTTTAGGCACTTATAAAACTCATTTGCTCCATCGAGATTATTTTTAGGTTATAACAAGGTTTTAAGGCATCAAACTTGTTAAGGATTGTTCATAAAGAAACAATTATTGATATTTGGAATAATGACACAATATTTAAGTATTTAAACCCTAATAACATCTCCAAAAATCATTGAGACCCATGAAAATCCTCCTTCATGTTCACACGTAGTGAAAACTATCTTCTCGAGCAATATAGGCCTGTAGATGCATTCAAGAGAGAGATATTTGGTAAAACAAGGGTATGAAGGTGATTTATTTTAGTTTTAAACACATAATTTGATATTTTAAACATACCATGATATATACAAGTGGTATTATCAGCTATTTAACTCCTCAAACTCTTTATGACCTGCATTAGGCCTTTGTTAGGTTTTATGAACAGTCTTGTGTGAATGACCCTAACCGCCTTTGTTTGGAAATTTATCTTAATTTAAATGATTATAAAACTTGTATAACTATATGAAAATTTTATATTAACATAATAATATAATTAATTCTTCAAATATCCTCAAAACTTGCATGTTTTCTTCATGTTTGATATGTAGGCTTATAGGTCTCTTTTAGTCTTCTTGACTCTACTTCTTGTGTTTTTCCATCCTTGAGCCCATTTTGGTTAATCGTGACACTTTATAAAATGTATCACCATGTTTTATAAATCCCTCTATGATTTTATTCATGCAAATTAATCTTATCAATTCATTTTGGTCTCCAACATGATATGCATAGTCCATTGGGTGCCTATTCCTTACATGACTTTACCATTTTGGTTTGTTGGTAGTTTGAAATATGAGTTGGATAAACTTAACCTTATTAGGAATAATTATATTAATTCATTTAATAACTTTCATTTATATGTCTACATTCATCTCATTCTCTCTAATCCCAAAGTACATACCCATGTGCTTTGATCCTTGTTCTTACTAAGCTACCTATACACAGATGGGTGCACTTTTATTCCCTCAAGAGTGCTCATGGGAGTTTTGGAAAAACTATTTTTAATATTCCAAAATATTGGATATACCATCTGCCAACATGAGAAACCAATATCTTATTGGTTTCTTGAGATTCTAATGTCAAATGCCCAGAAAGATTTTCTAGGTCTTACAAGCCCATTAAAGCTTCTCTCGAGTTACCTTGGCCATTTTGATGTTATAATTTCTTCATACATAATATTAATAATTTAAAATATTTATATGAGATCTATCATACCTTATTTTTCTTTTCAAACTCTCTGCCCAACACTTAACCTTCCTCTTTTAACTTATCTTGCAGGTAGACTTGTAGGTGCCTATTATAGGGTTAACACCTTGTTCTCTCACCATATGATTGATAATATTTGTTTAGATTATCATATTGAGGGAAATGTGAATTAAATTATTTTATTTAAAAATATTTCACAATGAGGAAACATGGATAGTTCATCAAGAATTCTCACATCCAATTTACAGACCTATAGTCTACTAGTATATATGTGACTATATTAGACCTTTGTCACCTGTGTTATTCATAAGATTGAAGTAAGTTTAATGTTTTGATTGAGATTACTCACCAATATGGACATGTCAAGGTGTATTAATAATGTATCATTAGTATAACTATTTCAAGAATGCATCAAAAACTTGTTCATTACTCGTAGGCATGGATTCACTCCTTCAAACTTGGAATCTTGTTAAAGAACACTAAGACCAATGGCTCTCATGGTATTATATATAAATTTTAACATTAAGTTTTATATTTTATATAATTTTTAGGTAGAATTACTTATATGATACTCTTCACCATTTATATAACACACATATTTGTCAAGAATCATCTCAACCATGTTTGGAGACTCACTCAGCCCACCTAAGCAATCATAAATAACCTTTTTACTTGAATTTTATTTCCATGTTAATGAATTTAAAATGTTTGAGGTGGGTTAAATAATTTTTATCTATTTTTTATATCTTTATTTCACTCATTCTATGCATAGAAACACTTTACAACTCCCTCAAACCCTAATTGTCATGTCCAACTAGCAGGCCACTAAGATTTTCTTATTCGTACAATCATGAATAATAGGAGTTTGAATCAAGTTTGATTTTTAAGAGGCCCATATAATATAAAATAATTATCTCCAATTTTTTTTATGCATTTACCAATCTTGAACATGCCATTTCAAGGTAAAAAAACCATGGTAATGAGGTTTAACAAGGGGTTTTGAGCACTTATCTTCTTAGCAATTATTTATAGAGATATGCCTCTTGAAATTAGAACTAATTCCATGGTTTTGAATGAAATATGGTTAGTAAGCATCCCCTAATGTCATCTAGTTTGAAACCTCACATCTTCCATGAACCAACATGAAATTGTTGACCTTATTCTAGCTACCAAGTACCCAATGAAGGAGATGAGAGGTTTGTTGCCTTTCTTAGACCTACCACTTCTTATAAAGCATGGATTTGAGTATGATGGGACTAGATAAATTCTTGGAGAGTCTCATTATTTTATATTAAATGTAAACCCTTTGTACTAATACCCCTACAAGCACTTTTCATATCATAAAATTATTTATCTTGCCTTCTGACCTCTTGGAACAATGAACCAGGTCTCTATGGAGTCTTTATTAACCTATAAAATGGTGGATAAATGTACTGAATCATCTCCCACATTCATTTACCTATAATTTCCTCATTATGTCTTGTTTGAATGTTATAAATGATGAGTGTGCAGTTATACAAGTGTTCCAATGTTGGAAAAGGGGTTATAAGACACTTTAAACAAGATGCATAGTCAAGGTACATTTATTATGACATTAAACATATAAATAATTCATCTTAGTATTCCTAAGAAGGGAAAGTCTATCCAAATAATAGTTTAAACTACCAACAAACCAAAATGGTAAAGTCATGTAAGGAACAAACACCCAATAGACTATGCATATCATGTTGAAGACCAAAATGAATTGATAAGATTAATTTTCATGAATAAAATAATGGAGGGATTCATAAAACATGGTGATAAATTTTATACAGTGTTATGGTTAACCAAATGGGCTCAAGGATGGAAAAACATAAGAAGTAGAGTCAAGAAGACTAAAAGAGACCTACATATCAAACATGAAGAAAACATTCTAGTTTTGAGGAAATTTGAAGCATTAAGGATATTATTATGGTAATATAACATTTTAATAGATTAATAAAAGTTTATAATCATTTAAATTAAGATAAAGTTCCAAATAGAGGCTGTTAGGGTCATTCACACAAGACTATTCATAAAACCTAACAAAGGCCTAATGCAGGTTATAAAGAGTTTAAGGAGTTAAATAGTTGATAATACCACTTGAATATATCATGGTATGTTTAAAATATCTCAATTATGTGTTCCAACTAAAATAAATCACCTTCATACCCTTTTTTAACCAAATATACCTCTCTTGAATGCATCTACATGCCTATATTGCCCATGAAGGTAGCTTTCACTATGTGTGAATATGAAGGAGGATTTTCATGGGTATAAATTATTTTTAGACATGTTATTATGTTTTAGCTACTTAAATATTGTTTCATTAGTTATAATATCAAGAATTTTTTCTTTATTAACAATCCTTAATAAGTTTGATGCCTTAAAACCTTGCTAGAACCTCAAAAGAAGCCCAATGGAGCAAATGAGTTTTCTAAGTGCTTAAAATGGATTGGAATGGATTTTAAACCACTTGGATTATATATACACACCTCCTTAAAAAAATTATATCCATTATTTGGCACATATGAGGTGAAAAATATGAAAATGGCCTAAGAAACAACCCTTTTATACTTGTTTGAAACATTTTGGGTGAGAAAAAGCCTTTTTAACCATTTGTAGAGGCTCATTAAGCCTAGAAAAAGGTATTATTATCCTTTAAAATCCATTAAATAATTATTTTTTATGATAAAATTGGTTTCAAGTCACTAATTTGGCCTCAATGAAGAGTGTGATCACTCTTGCATTAAGAGAGTCGAGTTGCAGACCTATCTCAAGGATTCAAGGATCAATGAAGTCAAAACATATTTGTGGGTAGATAATGTCATATATAAAAGTTTTTTTAAGTTATTAAATATAGAAAAGATCTCCTTCTTAGCCTTAAATGCTACTTGAAACTTATATGGTATGAAGGCCTCTTTCTATTTTCTTTTCAAACAAGTTATGAAGACTCAGCTATAAGGTGATATCCAATGCTTATACAAGGATTACATGACCTAATAAAATACTTAAATGAAGTAAAAATATATAGTGATAATATCTAGAACATAATACTAGACGTTGATTGAGATATAGGTTGGACCATTTCACCTTCTTTGGACAAATATACTTTGACAATGGAATGTAGACCCTGATGACAAAGAGTACAGTATGAGAAGAGGTCTGAGGTTAAAATTAACCCTCACAAGTTAGAGAAGAATTGAAAGATTCAGGGTTGGCATATAAAGTTCCAAAGTAGGCCAAATGTTAAAGGAGAAAATTTTAACTACCCTTCAAAGAAGTGAATGTGTAACTCTAAGGAGACAAAGTTGGCTTTAAGAAGAATCAAACTTGCCAAGATGGCCTTCCATGCCACTCTTCATTTAGAACCTCATAAATGCTTGGGCCTAGAGTGTTGAGAACAAGATAAAAACACACTCTTAGAAGAATTGGTGTGAATTTATTTCTATTTTATAACTAATTTAATGATGAAGGATAATTGATGAACTCTCTCCTTGTCATATCTCTCTCTTCCCATCTTTATTCTAAAAATGAAGCCTTGAAAGGCATTGTATGCATCCTAAAAGTGTGTATGGCAAAACCCTAAAAAATTTAATACTTTTTTATTACCTCTGAAATGAAATCAAGATTATTTATATTCTCTTCATATTGTATCTAGTACTTTTGATATGGATTGTTGATTAATGTTAGTGATAGTTGTTTCACTTCCTTGAATTTGTACTCTTCATTCAACCCTTTATTTGAGTTAGTCATATTATACAGTTTATATGATGTGTGTCAAATGGTTTTGTCGAGTTTAAGTGTATAAATATCATTAATGTCTTTATTTAAACCTCCTTATCATTCACCTTGGTTGTTGCATTAGAAATAACCTTTGTATAGAAACACTTATGTGGAAAAAATTATTTTGAAGTTGTAGAATCAAGTTGTAACCTTGTCAATTCATAGTGAAATCATAGGCACATAGAGGAAAATATTTTTTGTAGCATCACCTCCATGTTTTTTTATGTTTATTGTTTTATTACATATTTCCTTGAAATCTAAGTAGGTTAGTGAGTAGTTTTAGGTGAAACATCAAGGGAACTAACCTATCTCTAGAGATTAAAGTCATTGATTAGGTTAACCACAGCCTAGAGGTCTCTCCATGCTATCATCTAAGTGATAAGGATTAAAAAACCTTCTTGGGAGTAAAATTTAGATTGATAATAGTTATGGCATGTCCAATGGGATAGATTTTCAACAAGATTGATGCTAGTATTGACAAATTTGTAGCTATAATAACCTCCTTCATGAAACATCTAGTGAATCCAACATGTTTTTGGCTTAAAATATCTTCTCAAACACTCATACACTTCACATAACCTACAAAATATGCTTTAAAACTACATCTAGGTGTTAGAAAAGGACAAAAAACTAAGGAAGACAAGTTAATTCACTTGACAAGATCAACTATTCTCATATGCATCCTAAGTCACAAGATGAGGTAAACCAATTTATTCTCATTAATTAAAGGTATAAAAATGGGTAGGGATTTCACCATACCCAGGTGAAGGATATAAACTTAGCCAAAAGTGGCTCAATATATAGAGAATGGTGGAGAGAGAGAGAGAGAGAGAGAGAGAGAGAGAGAGAGAGAGAGAGAGAGAGAGAGAGAGAGAGAGAGAGAGAGAGAGAGAGAGAGAGAGAGAGAGAGGAGAGAGAGAGAGAGAGAGAGAGAGAGAGAGGTGGTAGAATAAGATTGACAAGTGTTGATGAGAGTTAAAATAATAAGAGGATTTATGGTATAGTATATCAGACCTCAAACAACATGTGTCTCACTCTTGAATAATATCCAATATTCCAAGTGGCATGGGGTTTATAATTTGGATTTGACACCTTGACTAGCTCCTTAGAAATTTCCCTTCTTTACATGAAATAGTGACAAATGGACCTTAAAACTATTAATTCTCCTTGAATTGATCTAAAAAACATATTAAACATTTGGCATGCCTTAATAAACTTCTTTGGCCTACCATTCCATCATTTAAGTGCATAGGTGTCTTGTAGCTCTCCATTTCCCACATCTAGTTTGGTCCAAGTGGCCTAAAACTCAAGTGCATCTTCTTTGGTTATTCAAAAATAGATGAATGGATTTAAAATATTTTATTAGACCTTAAACAAACCATTTTTGTTCTTGGACCATCTCCCAAGAACTCAGTTTTCTCATTAAGCCTTCAATAGGCCTAGTTTCCTTATAAACATTTTAATTATAAATATCCTTATGTGGGAGTTGTATGGATTAAATTTATAAAATAATGGAATAATACAAGATCCTATATGACATTATAACTCCATTTAAAATTTCATCTTTAGACTCTAAGTGGAAACCCATTTTTTCTACATTTTCTCTATAGAATTTTTATAAATATGTGAAATAACCAAAAATAATGTGATTAACTTTCCCTAGGCCATTACCAACCTATATGCCAATTTTGGGGTCATGAAGCCCTATAGAAGTATGTAAAACAAGAAATGGCCTTACCACCTAATCTCATTTTGAGCTTGTTTGAGATTGCCTTGAAAAATGGGTCGGGTTTGATCATATGAATAATATCTAGTGAAAATTTTGGGACTTTATTGGGTATTAAAAGTAAAAAATGACCTCATCCCATGATTGGTAATCTCTCCCCTTCTCATAACACCTGTAAAACACAAAAAACATGTAAAATATGCTATTTTAGGTAGTCTATATAGTAGTTCATACAAGTGAAGTACATTGGGTTAACCTAATTAGATTAATAAATAAAATACAAGAGATTTTAAGAGTAAAATATGTCATCACACTTGATTTTGAGTTGTTTTCCCCATGACTAGTCACTATCAGGATTTAATGGAGGTTTTAGACCTATCTAGGATATTGATGATTGTTCATAAAGAAAATATCCTTAAATTATCTCTTTCAACTTGTAAAACATTATTTATAGAACCATTAAACTATTAAAAAATATAATACTCCCATGCAAAGTGTGAGCAATGGTACGAACATCTAAAGTTGCTCTTTGAATGGCTTGCTTAGTGTTATTGGGCTTAGAGAGAGCTCTACTTTGATTTTTGGGTCTTAAAAGTCACTCCCACTAATTTTAATATTTAATAAACCTATAATAAATATATTAACATGATTAAACATTATTTTTAAGTGTTGGTTACCACTATGTGTGCTCATGGTGCACTAATTAGGCTATTTGGGGTTTAAGACCTACCTTGCTCTTACTAGCCCTCAAGGGATTTTAGATGTAAAAATGAGTGTGTATGCATGTGATAAGTGTTTTTAAAAAATTTCCATGATTATTTACTTATTTTAGGACTCTTCATGAAGTCTGGTAACTTGTTTCATTCCTTTAGAGTCAACCAAACTCTCTTAGTCTCATGGCTACCCTTTACCCAAGGAGTGGGCAGGGTCTACGACAAAATAGTGAGTACTTACACTATTTTTATGAGAATTAAATTTCAATGAAAACATTTATAAATTCACAAGAACTCTCTGTACTAATTTTCATTTATTAAGTATCCCTGTAGAGCCTTCAAAACACCAATTTCTCTCATGGCTAGACTGTATGCCTAACTATGTGCAGGGTTTGGATATAACTATGCTCTTTGTGTTCTAAGACCTCATAATTATCAAAAATAAAATTTAATGTACCTTTAACATTTTTGAGGTCTCAAAAAAAAATTAGATTATCTATTAACACATTCTACCTCTTCTTTTTAGTTTGAGAATAGATCAACCCTTTGAGTAGGTCTCTAGGTGCTTCTAGGTTATAGACTATATTTTGTGAGTTTGGACCTCATATTCTACATAGGAAAGATCTCCTCAATTTACTCTAAGTTATATGGATTATAATTTGGTCTTAAAACTTTTCAAACACTATTCTATTATCACTTTATGCTTAAACATCATGTGTTCTCTTCATGCAGTCACCTATAGGTGTACACTTAGGATATTTATTAAATCAAGTGTTTAAACCCTCTCATCTTCTCACATTCTGATCTCTTCACTAGTTCATGAACAAGTCTATAATCTTAATTTATTTCAAAATATCTATAGACACCTATATTCTCATTTTTCAAACCTACAATTAGTGTACAATTGGAGGAATCTATAGGTGTTATTAAGTTCACTTGACTGTTGTTCAATAACCTTACTCTTACCTCTATTATGAAGTGTTACTTTTGGAGTCAATTTTTTTAAGAGAGGTTAAGGTAAATCTTCCTTATTCTAAACTCTCTTTGAATCCATGTCATTAAGAATCCTCGTCTTGACCTCAAAGACTACCCTATTTTGGTGATGTAGGAAGACTTCCAATTTATGATGAGTTCCATACTTTTAAGGTGTGAATGATTTCCGATCCAATTATCCATTAAGTATTTATGGATTGTCCATGTTCTAAGCTTGATACATCCTCATTCTACTGACCTAAGGATTTATTTCCTACCATCTTTTTTTTCATTGTGAGTAACTTTTGTGCTCTTAGCCTTAGGTTGAGAAGGGTTTAAATAGGCCTACTCATCTTGTTATGAAGGTAAAATATCTTCCTTAGTGACAACTTATAGTTTTCATGTTTATATTAACTTTAACCTATTCAATACCTTTCAGACCATTGTCACCTTTCTCTTCACTTGTGCACAATCTGTACAATCTCAATAGGTGTTCTCTTAGACTATCAACATAGTCCATTATCCTCTTGATTGTTCAAGTAACTTGGTAGTCTATTCAATGAGTTATATAACTTGTAATTGGGTTGTGATCTCCATGTTTTAAGAATTCTAGTGATGTTTTATAATTTATTTGATATAAAATGTGGATCTATAGGATTAGGTCTTGTTAGTCACTCATGATTATTTGAGTCTACACAAGCCACTTCTTTGAGCTCTTTAGTTATAAGCTTTTAACCATATCAAACCATTAAATACTTACTATCACCCTTTCAATACATTTCATATCTCATGATGAGGTCTTAAGTCACCTTATATTAACTTCAACTAGTTTGTATAGACCTATGGGTAGTTAATATGTTTTGTGTGTTGGGAATGGAGAAATTAGTCAATTTGGACAACTTTGATGATAAAAATGAGGTTTTCAAAGCTATAGGAATACATATTAGAGTGTGTTAATCTCCTTTTAGAGTTTTGAGCATCCTCAAACTTCCATAAAGTCTATACAATTGAAATGATTGTGACTCTTCCTTTGAAAGTGTGTATTTTGGCTCTCTTCTTAACTTTTATTCACTTCAAATGGTGCAATGTTAACTCAAAACCTCAAATTATGATATGTTACCAGTAATTGATCTTAAATTAGTAATCAAACTCTAGTAGACTTATTGAAACATTGAAAATGTCTCTAGAAATAAGTAAACCTGAATGTTATAAACAAAGAGACATATCTTCAGATAAAATAACATGGATTCCATGAAACTGAGAGACCTTCTATGAATAATTAAGCACTAGAAACATTTTAAGATGACCACCATGAATATAAAATAAAGACTTTCAATAAAATTATATTAAATAACTTTTACACCATGAAATTCTTCCTCCAATTGAAAGTAATTCATGGAGATTATTAGACTAATAAAAGTACCATTAAAATGAGATCCAATACCTCTACAAACCACCCTCAAAATCATTACTCTCCATAAATTTTTGAACTAGAGAAACAAGTGCAAGAATAGACCCCTCTCAAATGCATAAGCTATAGTGACCTATTGTCACTTAGAAATTGTTAATAAATAAGAGGAAACCATTATAAAAACTAATGACATTAATTTTAATCATTTTTGGACCCTTAACAATTTCCAAAATTTTATCTCCTAACTCTCTCTCTCTCTCTCCTAGCCATACCATCTAATTCAATTTTGCCTTTATGAGATTATGAAGGTAGTGATGGAGGAGAAAAGGTGTATGAAGTATAAATTATACTTGAAACTTGGTCCAAAAAAGGTAAATTAAGTGAGGGATCCCAATAGACACATTCAAATAATTTCCAACTGACAACTAATTCTCCAAGGCCATACACGTGCCAAACAGTGCTTGAAAGTACCATTTTCCCTATTTGGGAGGTTGAAACTACAAGTTTCTCAATACCCAATTGACATTGAACATTATATAAGCTCTCCTTGACACTAGGATCTTTTAGAATATTCTTGAAACGTTCTCTTCTTGAAGTGGTACATCCAAATCTTGCAAATAGGCCAAAAGGTGGCTAAAATGTAATTTTTTGGATATAGGAGCTAAACAAAGGTTAGAGCATGATAATATGATAAAAATGACATATAAATAAACTATTTAAATTATCCTATAATATATTATTAATTTTACCAATTTTTACTATACAAGACCTTGTACTTGACCATAGGACTAAACAAGTGAACATAAGACCAAAACTTGGATAATGATAAATAAGGATGCATATGACCATATAAGATCATTTAAGACCATTATAAACGATAAAAGACAATATAAAAACCCTATAAAATTTTAAATTTATAGGGGTTGACCTATTTTAACTTGGGGTCAAATTTTGGTTAACAGTTAACCAAATGGCCTCAAGGATGGAAAAAACACAAGTAGAGTTAAGAAGCCTAAAAGAGACCAACAAGCCTACACATCAAACATGAAAAAAACATGCAATTTTTGTGGTGAGTATAAGTATTAAGGATATTATTAGGTTAATATAACATTTTAAGAGATTCATATAAGGTTTATACTCATTAAAATGAAGAGAAAGTGCCAAATAGAGGCTGTTAGGTCATTCACACAAGATTGTTCATAAAACCTAACATTGGCCTAATGCAGTTTATAAAGAGATTAAGGAGTCATATAGTTTATAATACCACTTTAATATATCAAGGGATGTTAAAAATACCTCAAATATGTGTTTCCAACCAAATTAGTGCACCTTTATACCCTTTTTCCTAAATATCCCCCTCTCGAATGCACCTACAAACCTATATTACCTAAGAAGGTAATTTTCACTAACTTTAAATTTAAAGGAGGATTTAATGGGTGTTAATTACTATTTTAGATATTATTTGGGTTACACTAATTCAATATTGTGGCATTAGTTAAAATATCACATATTTATTCTTTATGAACAATCCTTAACAAGTTTGATGCCTCAAAACCCTAAAAGAACCTCAAAAGAAGTCTAATAGATCAAATTAGTTTTATAAGTGCCTCAAATAGATTAGAATGGATTTTAAACCACTTTTATGATCTCTACACACCTTCTGAGCATCTTTTAGATCCACTAGTTGGCACATATGAAGTCAAAAGTATAGAAAATGGCCTACGAACTACCCTTTTGAGCCTATTTACAAGATTTTAGGTGAAGTAAAGCCTTATTAACCATTTGTGGAGGATCATTAATCTTGTAAATTGGTATTATGGTACTTTAAAATACATTAAATAATCATTAATTATGAATACCCATGTTTCAATTCACTAATAAAGCTTCAATAAAGAGTGTGATCACTCTTGTACTAAGAGAGTCAAGTTGCAAACCTGTCTCAAGGCTTCAAATAACCCTTAGGAAATCTCTATGGGTATTTAATGTAATTTAATTAAGTTAATGTAAGTTATTAAATAGAGACAATATCACATTATTATCCCTCAAGGTTACATGAATTTTCTATGGTTTGGAGGCCTCTTGTTATCTTCTTATCAAACAAGTTGTGAAGACACAATTATAAGGTGATCTTCAATGCTTATATAAAGATTGCATGAACTAATATAGTAATTACATGAAGTAAAAAGATATGGTGTAAATATCCAAAACATAATAGTAGACTTTTCTTGATACATGGGCTCATTTATATCACCTTCTTTGGACAAACAAAATATGACAATTAAATATAGACCTTGATGACAAAGAGTATAGTATGAGAAGAGGTCTAAAGTTAAAATTAAGCCTCACAAGTTGGAGAAGAATTAAAAGAGTTATTGTTCATGTATAAGGTTATAAAGTAGGATAGGTTTCAAAGGAGTAACTTGTAACTTCCCTACAAAGAAGTGAATGTGTAACTTCAAGGAGAGGGAGTTAGCTTCAAGAAGCATCAAATCTACTAAGATGACTGACCATTTCGACCACAAGTCAAAATGGGTCAACCCTTATATAGTAAAAAACTTATATAGAGGTATAATATAATATATAAGGATGTTTTAAGGTTTATTTTATGTGATTTAATTTTATATTAGCCTTGGTCATATTCTGATTAGGTCTTTATGTCATCTTATGTCCTTTAAGGGTCATAAATGAGCATTAAATGTAGGTGGTATAGTTTTACATGAAATAAAAGTGATAGAAAACTCTTTAAAACATCTAATGTATTAGTCCTTATCAGATATGCTAGTTTTTAAGTAAAAAATTATAGGTGATAACTAAAAATCAAGAAAAAAACTATAAAATAAGGAGTTTCAAAAGGCGTATAGGATATGAAAGAGAATGTCATGTGGGAGGATATTTTTTGATTGATATTAAAATTATTCATACTCATTTACATGTTTTTCATGATTTTAAAGTTCAAAAATAGTCAAAAACCATTCTACTCTTCTATTGCTCCACCATGCACATGAAACTAGTCAACAAATTTTTGGTTGGTGTATCCAATTGGAGAAATTCTAGGTCAAATTATTTTGGTGGGTGATATTAAACATGGTAAAATTAAATTTTATTCTTTGAGTGAAAATAATTATGTCCTATTCTTTAAAGACCATCTATAACAAGTTGACTATGTTTTTTTGCTTGTTATTTCCCATACCCTATAGGTTTTACTCTTGTTTGAACCATTTTATATAGATTAGTTAGTTAATTTTCCTCCAGATGATGTTTAATATCTCCTCTCATGTTCCTAGTTCTTTTTCTCATGTTTTTAAAGGATTTGATTGCTCAAACAACTCATATTGAAAGGAGGTGTTGATAGTGAAATTGCATTCAAATTTCACCATCTATAAAAGGTCTCTTTCTCTATAATATATTCAATCCAATGTAAAATTATCTTTCACTCATTTCAAAGGTAATGTCAATATCATTATTTCAAATATTAAATTTCCAAGGTTAGTATCATAGAGGTTACAATTTAGTGTAAAACATAATTAGCTCCTAGTTCATTATCACTTATAATCATGGCGTATAAGGGACTTAAAAACATTAATGAAAGTATGATGTAATTTTACCATATTTTTTATATCCTCTTGGAAAATTAGATAGTGAGTTAGGCCTTAAAATGGCACAAAAGGTACTATGGCAGTCATCTGCAACACTCACACACATTCAGCCATGAATGTGCACCTATAGGTGTCATGGAGGGAGAGTATCACATTAGAATAAAGTTATTTTAAAAATTTTCCAAGTCCTAAAAAGTTTAATTAGATCTATTTAATCATTATTATAAGGTACAAGACTTGTTGTACACGCATACACCATATACATTATTCATGTTTCCATTCACTGCCTTGTCTGTAACTACATCAACACCTACATGAGGGTAATAAACACTAAAATAGGAGTTTTGAATCTTGATTCAGGTCCTTCAAGGTGAAAAATATGTATTTGGAAACTTTGATAAGGTCTAAAACCAATTAAAGGCTTATATTCCATGCTCACTGCCTAAACTCACATCTACTACCTTATACTTATAAAAGTCAACCTATAGGTGGCACCACAAAGATATGAAGGAGTTGTATGGAGGAGATTGGACATAATGAAACCCTTATTGAAGTCCTAGTGTGTTTTATAGATCATGGTATACATATTTCAAATGCTATATTGGTAGGCAAGGTTGAGGATTACCTTCAAAGGTGATGACTATTAATTCAAGGATAAAATCCCTAAAACATGAAAAATAAATCACCTAACACATTTGGGGATGTCATATGATGATGTCTTATAGAGTATTGATGAATCCAAATGTACTCACCTTGTATCCCCCACATATGGGAAGAGATCTACAAAAGTATGAGGGTGAATGATTGGTGTAAAGTAGTTTTTAAAGGAGTCCAATATGCACATTTGCTCACTAAGGTTTAACAGTGACATCTAAAAGATTTGAGCTCCAAATAAACCTCTACATCTCAAAGTTAAAATGAGGTATATATTCATGTTTGAATTATATTATTGAGCTAAAATCATATTAATGAGCACAAACATCATCAGGAAAGGTTGATGTGTAGTGTTTTGAGCCCTATCTACACCTACAGGTGTCTTTTCCTTTGAAACTACCCACCTACTGTTGACTGTAAAATCCCACATCATCCATGGTAGGAGATTAAACATGGAATCACCAACAATTTTTTTATAAAATATGACTCCTTAGGATCTCAAATGATCACAAGGGTAAATGACATAGTTTCTAAGGGTAATCAACACCTATAGAACCCCATGTTACTACAACACAATCTATTGTAGTTGATTATGACATAGCAGTGAACTAAGAAGCTATATTCTATGGGTTAACATAGTGTGAACATGATATAGATGAGTTAAAATTAATGTCTAATGACACTAGGAAATTCTAAGGAGGACTATAAGCATATTTTTCAATCTTAAACCATACAATAAACCTATAGTTACCATTTCAAACCCAAAACACAGTTAAAAATTATACTCAATCTTAACCAATCAAGGTGTATGAATAGGTATGTTGGAGGTTGGAGTGATAAATATACATGTAACAACTTCATCATAATCATGATAGACTCAATAGGCTCTTACCAGTGGAGATACTGTAGATAAAGGCCCAAGTAATTCAACTTACAATCATATGATAAAACCTTACACACTGTCCCCCTTCATCACAGTCTACCTTAGAGGTTTTAAATAATTTAAATGGTCTAATGATGTGATCAAAGGTAAAAAAATTATGAATAACATATTCATCTCTTGGATAAGATCCTCCAATATTCATCTTTTCTAGGACAATAGGGGAAGTACCCTCTATTTTGTCTCATATAGAAGGTACTCTACTATGGTACAAACCTACAAACATTTAAGGAAAATGATAACTAGGTAAGATGAAGATGGGAAAGACATTTCAAGAAGGTGTGTAAAGTTTAAGGAAATATGAAACAAATATGTAAAAATGTCCATATACGCATGAAACACAAAAGAGTGGTTAAAATCTTTAAGGATGCAGACAAGCCTATTAGGCTTGGTTTAGGCCTAAAGCCCAAGTAGGGGGCAAATATCACTTTCAACCTTAGGTGAACATCATAAAACTATGGAGAATTTTCATATAGTAATATAGGATTAATTTGAGCTATTGGTATGTAGATAAGTCCATAATAAACCCACTTTTGGCTTAAGGTAAACTCAGGCCTATGAAAAATGGTATACAAAGCTTGATAGGCTAGATTTAAATGCTCACATATTATTGGAGGGTTTAAATGGGGTTTAATGAGCTTATAAAATTTTAATAGGGTCCTAAACATTACTTTAGTGGGAGTTTTTCGCAACTCCAATGTCACATCCTTATGAACAAAGCCTAAGGGTAGAAAGAGCCTAAATCCTTCCAAAACCTTGATTTATGACCCAATTGGGAAAATAAGGATTGAGATATATCCATATGGACCATAATTACCAGTTGGATATTGTATAAGACTCTCCAAGTATCCTTCCCATCAACTTTGTTTCTACCCTACTTGTACAGGCAAGAAGGAAATGAGATTTTCTAGAGTATTTTTTATGTTTTTTAGGTTCTAGAGAGTTTTAACAGATGAAAATAAATTTGGGAGATATATTAGGGCTTAATATAACTCAATATGATTATTCCATTCTTCATAAAAAATCCAAAGCATTTATATAAGTGCCTTCACTTCAGCCAGTCAAAACTACCAAAGTGAACAAGCTAGTGAGAGGGTGAAATTTCTAAGTCTGATGGTCTTTTAAAGTCTAAATAAGGAATATAATTCTATGGGAGGTCTTTAAATGTGTCATTAACTCTTATATACTGATTTTAAAGTAAAAATCAAGCTAACTTTGAAGCCAAGTGTGAGGAGTGAGGAAAAAGGGGAGATATTTAGAATAGAAGTAGTGATGGCTCATACGTAGAAGAATCTAGACTATTAAGGATGAAACCAATGCATGGTAAATCATGTATACAACCCCTACATATTATTTAAATCATGATATCTTTCCCTAGTCATTTTTGGGATGTTCCAAAAGGACCAAATGATGAAGGAATTTTTATGAGCATGCAGAGGGAGTCCTACACCACATTTTAGGAGTTTCATGCATTTAAGGGCCATTTGTCCTATCAGACCTTGCATGGTCTATCTAATAATTCATTATCTCACATGTTTAATTCCTCCTATCAAAATTACAAGTGTTCTTATGAGTCTTGGACTTCTCTCTTCTTTCTCAAGTTCTACAAATAATGACCTTTTTAGCTCTTGTATTTAATACCACACCATGTATGGCAAATACTTACTATAATTACATTTTATTTTGCCTTTGAACAATAAATATAAGTCTAGTTTTGAGTTCATGAAACATTTTTCTAAGTTTTCAAAGTTATGCATGGTGGAGTTAGTGATAATTATTTATGCTTTCTTGCCTTATCCTTTCATGTTTTTACAAGAGTTCCTATTATAATAGGTCATATAAAGTGTATTCAAGTGTGTTAGGCTCATTTCAAGTGTATTATTATCCTTATAGTTTGAATTATAATTTCTAGTTCATTTACCTTGTGTTTCTTTCATGCACATGACCTCTATATTGTAACACTCATGTTAGAATCCTTTAGGACTTGGAAGCTAGTTTATATGTCTTGTTTCAATGTAATATGAATATGATGGTCATGTGGAAATCATCTTAGTTTATCACTTGCTTTGAATATTTCCATTTCATGTAAGTTTATAACTTTTTTCCCCATAAATAATCATTATATAGGTGATAAGAATTTCAAGATACATTCAGGGAACTAGCCCTTAAACCTAGAGGCTCACTTCTACTATAGGTACACCCACATACCTAGAGTTTTCCCATGTTTCCCAAATATAGAAGAAGATTGAACACCCTATTCTAGGGTGCAAGATTTTGTGACAATATTTTTGGTAGGCCCGATGGGACCCATTATCTTCAAGATAACTTGTCAAGGTGAATGTTGGTCTTGACAACATCAACTACAAATTGGTGTGTTACTCAACATTTGGTGAATCCATCAAGGTAATATCTGGTTTAAGGTCTTTTTTTTGTCATAAAATTCCTCTCATGCTTCATGTTTGTCACCAAGTCATCATATATAAGAGTTTTCAACCCCATTGATCCACATATTCAGCTTGAACTTCCTCTCAAAGTTCAATACCCTCATCCTAATCAACCCTTTGAAGATCAAGAAGATTTTTCAAGCCAAGGTAGTGAAGAGGTGGAAGAAATTGAATATTTTTAGTAAAATATGGAGAGACCTCATTATTTCCCTACATTTAATACTAAAAATCTGATTCACCTTTAAGCATATGATGTCATTCCTCCCAATGCCATAAATAATGTGCCTGCTTTCAATGGAGAGAGTCATGTCACACCTAGTGAACACATTAGGGATATATCTAAATTTTGTAGCTTCCACAATGTCACTCAAGAGAAAATTTCCATTATAATCCTTGACATATCTCTTAGAGAGAAAACTCTTGATTGGTATAGGACTTTGCTCGATAGATGCATCACATCATGGGATGATTTTGGAGTATTGTTGACTTCAAATTTTGAGGATGAAATTGACCATACTTCTCTTATCAATCAACTCAATGTGATTAAAAGAGGCCCTAATGAAATAATGCATAAATTCATTAAGATGTTTCAAAATACTTGGTATAGATTTCTTCCTCACATGAGGCCACCTACTAGTTTTGTGTTCCATACCTACTTGAGAGGCTTTGGTACTAAAAATGTTATGATGTTTCAATCCATGGGGATTCCACTCTTTTTGAAGCACATGAAGTTGCTATCAAATCTTAAAATTGTCTCATACAAGATGGAAGGTTGAATCCTAAGGTTTATATGCCTCCATTGTCTCATATTTTTTCTAATACTCAAAATGTGGCCCAAATTCCTAATACCAACACCAAGCCTAAATCTGCTCATAAGAAGGTAGATAATGTCATGGATAAAGATGTAGAAATTCAAATGCTAAGAACTTAGATTAGGCAAGATAATATTAAAAAATGTGCCTATAAAATTTCATATCCTTATCAACAAAAATTTATCCAAAAATATGGAAGAGGAAGAGGTCAATGGCAGACTAACTCTAATAGGCTTGCTAATGTGTATAATCCTAACTCCACTACCAATGCAAGGGAGATGGTACTAGTGCATAGTAACTTGGTGAAAGGAGAAGATTGGAAAAAAGGCTAATTGATGGATGATAATGAATGTGGAGAGTAATATATTATTTATCAAGGAGGATTTACTCCTCTCTTATCAGTTGAAGATGAGGTCATGACAAAGCAAATGAAGATTGGTAGCCTCATGGAGAAAGTTTCACTAACTTCTTGGTGTAAGACATTTTTATACTAAATAAAGGGGCCTTTTTTTTGTAGAAAATACAAGGTCAAATATTAAGGCTCTAAGAGGTGACAATAACATGTCTACAAGCTCATCTAATTAGCATCCAATGTAGCAAAGCATGGTTGTAAGTGTGATAGTTCCAAAAACCCCTACACCTCCTTCAAGTCAAAATGTGGTAAGGTATACTCAAGGTGTCTATATTATTCAAACTCCAAGAAATAATTTTCATCTAAATACTTGATAAAAGGTGAGTAATATTACCCTAAACATAGTGGATTCCTTGAAAATTACCAAAACATCAATTTCTTGGTGGGATGTCCTTCATATGCTTGGCCAAAAAGAGATATTACAAAAGTAATTGTCTACTATTCTTACTATTTATTCACATTAAAGTAAAATTAATAGTAATATGTTCCTTTAAAATTTCCATAATACCTTATTGAACCATCTACTAGTGCTAAGAAACCTCCACCATTCTATCTCACTCTCACAGTGGGTGACAAATTGGTCCATAATTGCATAGTTGATAGTGGAGCCTCTACATCAGTCATGCCCAAAGTTGTAGCTAATAAGTTGGACCTAAAATTTGAACCTTATATAAAAGGCTTTCTAAAACTATTTGGTACACCTACCAAGACAATAGGGATGATAAAAAAATTGAAGGTATTCTTTCATGATTGACTTAGCTTTCCTATCCTCTAAGATAGTTGTTGTTGACCTCCTAGCTCGCTTTAAAATATGAATTTTAAGAGACTTTAAAACTAATATTGGTTGCTATATTTCAGCTAACTGGTCCTTATTCACCTTTAGATAAAGTTATGGGACCAAAGTGACCATTATAACTCAACCTCTTGCAAGGTTTCACATTGAGCCTTACATTGAAACAAGCTATAACTTGAATTGTGTGATCAATGAGAAGGAGGAGCTTAATGTGGATTATAAAATTAAAGGAATTTATGATTTTTTTTTGGATTATTATGGTGTAGATACATATTAACATGATAATTATGCATACTTTGAACAAACTGAACTTGGGACTCATATCATTCATGAAAAACCATCTGAAAAAGCTGAGGTAAGTGTCAAACATTCTCATGTTGCTAAAGGTAACTATATGATTCATGATTATGATGATCATAGGTTGATGAATATAATTTAGCACCATAGTGGTAATAATGATGTATTTATCCCTACCATTGATGAACCTACCTTTGATAATGACACAAATGAGGGGGATGAGAATGACTTGGGGCAAAAGCTTGATGTCATATGTCAAGATTTTGATCATATTGGTAATGTTACTTCTCCTCTCCAGAAGTATAGATATTATTTGATCAATTCCTATAACAAGAATGATGTTGAGTGTCTCAATAAACATGGATAAAAGTCTCATGTTATGAACAAAGAAGAACTATGGCAAAAACTCAATACCATATGCAAAGAGTTTGACAAGTTAGGTAAGTCTCATTTTGCTCCAAGAAATTGCATATCTAATGTTGAGATTGCCAATGAGACTAATGATCATGTTTTCAAGTTTCCTTTAAGATATTCAGGTGAATGTCATTCTGCTAATCAAGAACCTATCATTATAAAGCAATTTTATGATGTTAGTGTCTAAGAGGTTGTAAGCATGGAGAATAAAGCTAAGATAGATTTGGTTATGTTTCAAGGATAGTCAAAATCTATATATTATGTTGAACCACCTTCAAGGGTGTTAGATGGAAAAGAGAATATATTGATACTCTAAAATATAAACTACATTCTAGCCCAAGAGAGGACAAGGTTGAGAGGACTATCATACACTCCAATCTACATTTCTTTGGATAACATCCAGTGGATTTGATAGAGATCACCATAGTTATATCCCAAATCAATGTTCTTAGGGATGAATAAATATCCTCCATAAAGGTTACAAATATTCCACTTTCAAGCATAAGAAGGTCCAAAGGTGATAGGCTTCTTGGCCACACACATATGCAAGTGATTGGTGACGAGCATGTTCCTCATACTAGGCTGACTTCATAGAGTGACAAAGATGCAAGGGGAACTATTTTTTATCCTGGTTAAGGTATTATAATATGTTTCACCTAAAGAGTGAGGTTTTTTAAATAGTATAATAGGTGTATGTGTTGTCTTTCAGCTGTGTTGTGTTCCATAAGTGTTTTAATTGAACACATGTGTGCTTCTTTTGAGTTTATCTTATTTTGTGTGTATTTACATTTTGTTTTGTGTGTTTTCAAATTAAAATTGTGTATCAATCTAGTGTATAGGTGACTCCATGTCCCAATGGATAGGATTAGGCTACTGGTCATGGCATAACAAACATACCACCCTTGGAAAATCACTAAGAATGTTGACCATTTTGACCACAAGTCAAAATGAGTCAACCCCCCTATAGCCAAAAACTTATATATGGGTATAATATAATGTCTAATGGTGTTTCATGGTTCATTTTATGTGACATAATTTTATATTAGCCTTGGTCATAGTTAGATTAGGTCCTTATGTCATCTTGTGTCCTTTAAGGGTCATAAATGAGCATTAAATGTAAGTGGTATAGTTTTATAGGGAAGAAAAGTTTTCCAAAACTCCTTCCAATTTCCAATGTGTTATTTCCTATCAGATATGTTAGTTTCTAACTAAAAACTTGTAGGTGATAAATGAAAATTAGGAAAATAACTATAAAATAAGGAGTTTAAAAAGGTGTACCACTTATAAGAGAGAATGACACATAGGATGATATTTTTTGATGGATATTCAACTTCTTCAAACTCATTTCCACACTTTACATGCTTTGAAAATGCCAAAAATAGTCAAAAATCATTCTGCTCTCCTATCACTCCACCATGCACATGAAACTAGTCAATAGTTTTTTGGATGGTGTGGTTAGTTGGAGAACTTATAGGTAAAATGCCTTTTGTGGGTGATATTAAACTTGGTCATATATAATTTTATTCTTTGATTACAAATAATGGTGTCCTATTGTTTATGAACCATCTCTAATAAGTTGACTATGTTTTTTTACTTATTGTCTCCTATACCCTATTGGTTTTGATCTTGTTTGAACCATTTCATACATCTCTATTGGTGATTTTGACTCCAGATGATGTTTAATATTTAATATCATGTTCCCCATGCTTGGTATCATTTTTGGAAAGGATTTTATAGCTCAAATAATTCATATTACAAGGAGGTGTTGATAGTGACCTCACATTATAATTTCACCATTTACAGAATTTCAATGGATTCAATCCAATGAACATGATGTTTCCCTCATGTTGATGATCATTTAAATATAATTATTTCAAAGATTCAATCTCTAAGTTTAGTATCATAGAGGTTTTAGTTCAATGTGAAACACAGTCAACTCTTAGTTTATTTTCACTTAGAAACATGGTGTATAAGGGACCTCAAAACAATCATGGAAGTATGATGGAAGTTCAAAATCTTTTTTATATACTCTTGAAACATGAGATAGTGATTTAAGCCTTAAAATGGCATTAAATCTACTATGACTGTCATATGTAATACTCACACATAGTTAGCCATGAATGTACACTTATAGTTGTTAGGAACTTAGAGTACAATTGATTACTTTTGTATAAGAAACTAAACACAGAATTGAACCAGAAGTAATAAGTAACAAGAAATCAGAAACAATAAATAATAGAAGATACAAGAAACAACCAATCTTGTATTAAACTCTTCCAGAATACAATGAAGAAATCTCACTCTTCCCACACCCCTTGGGTGTACAGTATTTCTCTCAAGAGTTCTCTCTCTCAATCAATTAAAATCAACTCAATAACCAAGTTGTTATTCCCTTGCTTCAGCTGATCTTCTTGATCTTGCACCTTACAATTCTAATTGACCTTGCTTACTTGCTTGCTTAATTACATGCCCCATGGGTCTCTTAAATAGGATCTAAGGCATACAATAATTAGAAACATAAACTCAAGACTAAAATTAGTCTTTACATGTAAACACTCTATCCTCCTAAAATTAGAACAAATCTAATTCTAGAAATACATGCAAATGCACACACACAAGTGACCGACGTTGGTCGCTGTCGGTCTACATATGACCGATGTCGGCTGATCTCTAACCGATGTCAATTAGATTTGATCCACACCTGACCAATGTTAGTGATACTGCCAATGTCGATTACTGGCTAAGCCCAAAAACCTCCACATTTGCATAACAATGAAGCTTTTAGCTCCGCAACTTAACAATCTCCCACTTTGAGATAAATAGCTACACCTGTACTTGTACAGCAACATCCTCTATCTTATTTCTCTAGCTTGTTTCTCCCTCTTCAAGTTTAATCTTGAAGACCAACAAAATTTGAATGAAGATTCAACTTCTCCTTTGTTACTAGCTTTGTTAACATATCCGTAGGGTTCTTATCCATATGGATCTTTTCCAGCTTCAACTGTCCATCCTCCAATACCTGTCGAATGAAGTGGTACCTAAGATGTATATGTTTGGTTCTTGAATGAAAGGCTAAATTCTTTGCCAAATGAATTTCACTTTGACTATCACTATACAATCTGCAACTCTCTTACTCCTTTCCCAACTCTTCCATGAACCATGTCATCCATATCATTTCCTTACTAGCCTCTGTGACTACAATGTATTTTGCCTCTGTAGATAGGGCAACAACCTTCTGCAACTTTGAAATCTAGCTAACCACCATTCCACCAACAGTGAAAACATATCTTGTGGTGCTTCTCCTACCATTTAAGTCACCTGCCATATCCAAATCTACATACTCATGTAGATAAGTTTTTTACCTTGCATATCATAAATACCTACTACTGGTCCCTCTTAGATATTTGAGAATCCACTAAATTGCTTTCCAGTTTTCCTTTCCTGGATTGGCCATAAACTTGCTGAAAACTCCCACTACTTGGGCAATACCAGGTCTAGTACATACCATTGCATACATTAAGCTCCCAACTACTGAATCATATGGAACTTTGCTCATGTTCTCAGCCTCATCATGTGATTTAGGACACTATTCTTTGCTCAACTTGAAGTGTCCAGCCATAGGTGTGCTTACCAGTTTTGCATCCTACATATAGAACCTATCCAACACCTTATTCACATAATCCTCTTGAGACAAAATCAGCTTGTGATTTTTCCTGTCTCTCTTAATACTCATGCCAAGGATTTTCTTTGCTGCTCCTAAATCCTTCATGGCAAATGTGTGAGCTAATTTTACTTTTAGCTCAGTAATTACCTGCATGTGTGAACCTGCAACAAGCATATCATCTACATACATCAATAGGATAATATAACTACCATTATCCAATCTGGTAAAATAAACACAATGGTTAGATTGACATTTACTAAAGCCATGCTCTATCATAAACCTGTCAAACCTTAAATACCATTATCTTGGAGCTTTCTTAAGACCATATAAGCTTTTCTTCAACTTGCACACAAGTTTCTCCTTACCTTTGAACTCAAAACCTTCCGATTGATCCATATATATCTATTCATCCAAATCTCCATGAAGAAATGATGTCTTAACATCAAGCTACTCAAGATGCAATTCCTTAATAGCAATTAAAGACAATACAATCCAAATAGAAGTCATCTTTACTATAGGAGAAAAGATTTCACCAAACTCAATACCTAGTTTTTGTGTAAATCCCTTTACTACCAACCTGGCCTTATCTCTCATTTGTCCATTCTCTCCTTCCTTTAACCTGTATACCCATTTGTTTTTTAGTGCTTTCTTTTTGGCTGGCAACTCAACCAAATCCCATGTTTGGTTCTTTTCTAAGGAATCAATTTCCTCATTCATGCCATGCTCCCACTGTTTCCTAGATTCTACCTGCATTACCTCATCAAAACTCTCTGGTTCTCCACCATCAGTGAGCAACACATAGTATAAATAAGGGGAATAATGAATTGGAGTTTTAATTACCCTTTCAGTCCTCCTTTTGGGAATTTGAGACTCATTTACAGCTTACTATCCACCCAAATTCTCTATCAGTGATCGATCCTGATCAACTCTCGGTCTGCACCTGACTGAAGTCGGTTCTACCTGACCGACCTGACCAACATCAGTTACTTTCTGACCAACATTGGTTCCTGCTTGACCGCCAATGTCAGTTACCTGATCGACGTTAGTCTCTGTGTTTTCTTGTGAGTGATGATTTTTACCCACGAGCTCATTTTGGATCATTACCTCATCTAAATCAAGATTTCCCTGCTCAAAATTATTTAGCCTCTTGAGCTGATCACTATACATCACCTTCTCATTGAAAACTACATCATGGCTTCTAATAATTTTTTTAGTTTCTAAATTCCACAACTAGAATCTAAAATCTCCAAAGCCATAACCAATGAAAGTGCACCGCATAGATTTAGCATCCAGCTTCTTTCTATTTTCTTTATCAACATTCACAAAAGCTTCAGAACCCAAAACTCTGAGAAATGAAAGATCTACCTTTTTACCTATCCAAGCCTCTTCTATAATTCCACCATCCAGAGTAGTAGAAGGTCCTCTATTAATCAGGTAAACTATAGTATCTACAGCTTCTACCCAAAACTTTAAGGGGAAACCAGCATGCAACCTCATACTCCGTGCACGCTCCATTATTGTTCTATTCATCCTTTCAGAAACTCCATTTTTCTGAGGTGCCCTTGGAACCATCCTTTCCCTACGTATTCCAATCATAGAATAGTAACTATTGAATTTATTACTATAGTACTCACCACCATTGTTAGATCTAAGGCACTTCAATCTCAAACCTGTTTCATTCTCAACCAAATTTTTCCATTTCTTAAATGTGTCAAAAACATCATATTTCCTCTTTATGCAATAAACCCAAACCTTTCTTGTAGAATCATCAATGAAAGAAACATAATACTGTGATCCTCCAATAGAAGCTACTTGAGCTAGTCTCCACACGTCTGTGTGAACAAGCTCCAACTTGTGCTCCTTCTTTATTGACCCAGTCTTGAGAAACCTCACTTTATTCTATTTCCCAAAAATAAAATGCTCACAAAAATCTAGATCTATGCTTTTCAAATCTGAAAGATTACCTTTTGACTTAAGAACATTCATTCCCTTCTCACTCATGTGACGAAGCCTATAGTGCCACATCTTTGCATCTACATCTGAAGTAGATAAAATAAAAGGAGAATAATCAATAACACAAGTAGATAGATAAAGTGTACCTACTCTCTTACCTCTTGCTAATACAAGTGCACCCTTGGAAACTTTCCAAGATTCCACTGTGAGAGTTACTGTACAACTCTCATCACCCAACTTTCCTATAGAAATCAGACTCTTCAAGATGGGTACATGCATGACATCTTTCAGCACCCATGTGTTGCCATTCTACAATTTCATCTATACTTTTCTTTTGCCAACAATTTGACAAGGCTCACCATCCCCTAAATAAACTTTTCCAAAATCTCCATGGACATAATCATTGAAAAATTCTCTATTTGGGGTTACATGGAAAGAAGCACCAGAATCTAAAACCCATGATTCTACTTGACTATCCAAATAAAATATAAGAGCATCCTATGCAACAATACCTGTAACATTTGCTTCCTTATTACCTTCTTGCTGATTTTCTTTGTTATCCTTTAACCAGCAGTCTTTCTTTACATGCCCTTTCTTTCGACAATTCCAGTAGATTATACCTCCATTTTTGGATTTGGATCTCCTTCCCATATTTGATCTTGATTTCCTTTGCTTGCCCTTCTCTCTTTTCCTTCCCCTGCTTTCAATATTTAAAGCATTACCTGATGTTTCCACTGTGCTTTTCCTGTGAATTTTTTCATTCAAGATTACACTAACAACATCATCAACTTTCAAGATATTTGAAGCAGATGCAGTATTGCTAACTACCATTACCAAGCTATGCCAGCTTTTAGGTAAAGAGCATAAGATTAAGAGAGCCTTAATTTCATCATCAAAAACTATTTTGACTGAATTTAACTGATTTACAATTTCATAGAAATCATTAAGATGACTATATACAGATCCACTTTCTTGCATTTACAAACTAAATAATTGCTTCATAAGATATACCTTATTCGAAGCTAAGGGTTTTTCATATAAGTTTGCCAAAGTATCCATTAACTCTACCATTGTCTTTGCCTGTGATAAATTAGAAATCACAGGAGATGCCAGACTTAATCTTATAGATCCCAGAGCCTTTCTATCAAGAACATTCCATTTTTCATCTTACATATCTGTGGGCTTACTTGAAACCCCACCCAATGGTAAAAATAGATCTTTCTGTTACAGATAATCTTCTATCTGCATCCTCCATAATTGATAATTCTTGCCATTGAATTTCTCCATTCTTATTTTACTTTCTTCTGCCATTGCTTTACTCCCACTCAATCAAAAACCCATGTGAGTGAACCTGTAATCAACAAACACTAACCCACTTTACCACTTGTTAGTGATCCTAGCTCTGATACCAGCTGTTAGGAACTTGGAGTACAATTGATTACTTTTGTATAGGCAACTAAACATGAAATTGAACTAGAACTAATAAGTAACTAGAAATCAGAAATAGCAAATAATAGGAGATACAAAAAATAACCAATCTTGTATTAAACTCTTCCAGAATACAATGAATAAATCTCACTCTTCCCACACCTCTTGGGTGTACAGTATTTCTCTCAAGAGTTCTCTCTCTCAATCAATTACAATCAACTCAATAACTGAGTTGTTTTTCCCTTGCTTCAGCTGATCTTCTTGATCTTGCACCTTGCAGATCTAATTGACCTTGCTTACTTGATTAATTACATGCCCCATGGGTATCTTAAATAGGATCCAAGGCATAAAATAATTAGAAACATAGACTCAAGACTAAAATTATTCTTTACATGCAAACACTTTGTCCTCCTAAAATTAGAACAAATCTAATTCTGGAAACGCATGCAAATGTACACACACAGGTGATCGATGCTAGTCACTGTCAATCTGCATATGACTGACGTCGGCTGATCCCTGACTGATGTCAGTCAGATTTGATCCATGCCTAACCAATGTCGGTGATACTGCCGATGCTGGTTATTGGCTAAGCCCAGTAACCTCCACATTTGTATAATAGTGAAGCTTTTAGCTCCACAACTTAATAATAGTTGTCATGGAGAGAGAGTTTCACATTAGAATAGAGTTATTTTTAACTTGTTACGAGCCTCAAAAGTTAAATGAGATTGATTTTATCATTGGAAAATGGTACAAGACTTGTTGAAGTCTCATACATCATGTTCATTGTTCATGTTTTCATTCACTACCCTATCTACAACTTCATCAACACCTGTAGGAGGGTAAGAAACACTAAAATATGAGTATTAAGTATTGCTTTAGGTCCTTTGAGGTGAGAAATATGTATTTTGAAAATTTTATAAGGTCTAAAACTAATTAAAGGCTTATATTCCATGATCACTACCTAAACTCACATCTATTTCCTTATACCTACAAAATTCCACCTACATGTGGCACCATAGAGACATGAAGGAGTTATATGGAGGATATTGGACATGATTAAACCCTTATTAAAGTCCTAGTGTGTTGTAGAGATCATGACAGACATATTTGGAATGCTACATTGGTAGGTAGCATTGAGGATTACCTTCAAAGGTGATGATTGTGAATTCAGGGATCAAATCCCTAAAACATGAAAAATAGACCACCTAACACATTTGGGGATGTCATATGATGATGTCATAAAGAGTCTTGATGAATCCAAATTCACTAACTTTATATCCCCCACATAGGGTAAGATATTTGAAAAATTATAAGGGTGAATTATTGGTGTAAAGTAATGTTTAAAGGAGTCCAATATGCACATTTGTTCACTAAGGTTTAATAGTGACATCTACAGGATTTGAGCTCCAAAGAAACCTCTACATATCAAAGTGAAAATGAGTAATATATTCATGTTTTAATTATCTTATTGAGTGAAGGGTATAATAACGAGTGCAAAGGCCATCAATATAGGCTGATATGTAGTTTTTTGATCCCTATCCACACCTACATGTGTCTTTTCCTTTGAAACTACCCACCTACAATTGACTGCAAACTCCTACATCATCCATGGTAGGAGCTTAAGCATGGAAACACCAAAATTTGTTCATATAAGATGACTCCCTAGGATCTCAAATGATCAAAAGGGTATATGACATAGTTTCTAAGGGTAATCAACACCTATAGGATACCATATTACTACAACACATTCAATTGTAGATGACTATAACATGTCAGTGAGCTAAGAAGCTATATTCTAGATTATAATAGTGTGAACATGATATGGATTGAGTTAAAATGAATTTATAATGAACCTATGGAACTCTAACAAGGCATATAAGTATTTTTTTCAAGCTTATTAAATGATACATGACAACCTACATGTACCCTTTCAAACACAAAACATAGTAAAAAATTACACTTAGTCTTGACCAATCAAGGTACATGAAGAGGTATGTGGGAGGTTAGAGTGATAAATAAACCTAGATCACCTTCATCATGATAATAATAGTCTCAATAAGATCTTACCAGTGGAGATAATTTAGAGAAAGTCCCAAGTAACATAACCTATAGTCATATGATAAAACCCTATACATAGTCCCCTTCATCATAGACTTCAAGGTTTTAAATAAATTAAAGGGTCTAATGATGTGATCAAAGGTTGAAAATTGTTGAAAATAGTATTCATCTACTATAAAATCTCCTCAAATATTCACCTTTCTTGGGACAATATGGTAAGTACCCTATGTTTTGTCTTAGATAGAGGGTAATCCCTTATGGTGCAAACCTAAAAACCTTTAACAAAAGGATAATTATGTGGGATGAGGATTGGAAAGACATTATAAGAAAGTGTGGAAAATTTAATGGCATATAATCAAATAGGAAAAAACATGCACATATTATTTAAGCATAGAGTGGTTAATATCTTCAAGGATGCAAACAAGCCTATTAGGCCTGGTTTAGGCCTAAAGCCCAAGTAGGGGGTTAGCATCTCTTTAAACCTTAGGTGAAAATTATAACACTATGGATCATGATCATAGAGGAATATAGGATTTTTTTGAGCTCTTGGTATGTAGATAAGTGCACAAGAAAGCCACTTTTGGCTTAAGACCAATTCAGACCTATGCAAAATGGTATACAAATCTTGATAGGCTAGATTGAAATGCTCACATCTTCTTGGAGGTTGTGCATGGGGGTTAAAATATATTATAAAATTTGAAGAGGGTCTCAAACATTACTTTTGTGGAATTTTTATTCAACTTCAATGTCACATCCTTATGAACAAAGTCAAAGGGTGTAATGAGCCTAAAACCCTCAAAACCTTGATTTGGGACCTGATTGGGAAAATGAGGATGGAGATATATCCAAATGGACCATAATTAACATGAAATTAGTTATAGGTTATATAATAATCTCTAGGGATCCTCTTCATAAATGTTTTTTTTGTCTTACTTATATGGACAAGAGGGAAATGAGGTTTTCTTGACTATTTTTTATGTTGTTTAGGTTATATAGAGTTTCAAGAGACACAAACAAATTTGAGAGAGATATTTGGAGTTAATATAACTCACTATCATAATTCCATTATTTATCAAAACTCCTAAGTGTTTATATGTGCCTTCACTTTAGCCAATTAAAACTGCCAAAGTAAACAAGCTAGTGAGAGGGAGAAATTTCTAATTTTGATGGCCTTTTAAAGTATACCTAAGAAATATAAGGCTATGAGAGGTCTTGAAATGTGTCATTCCCTACATTTTACTAATTTTCATGGAAAAATAAATCTAAATTTGAAGCCAAATGTGAGGAAGGAGGGAAAGAGGAGTTATTTAGACTATAGGTAGTGATGGCTCATGTGGAGAAGAATCTAGATGATTAGGGATGAAACCAATGCATGGTGAAGCATGTATACAACCCCTACCTCTAAATTAAATCACAAGATATTTCCTAGTCAGTTGTGGGATGTTATAAAAGGGCCAAATGATGAAGGAATTTTTATGAGCATGTAGAAGGAATCCTACACCACATTATAGGAGTTTCATGCATTTAAGGGCCATTTATCCTATGAAAAATTGCATGACCTATATCCTAATTCATTAGCATACATGTTTAAATCCTTTTCTCAACATGAAAAGTGTTCTTATGACTCTTGGAATTCTCTATTCTCTCTCATGTTTTATAAGTAGTGACCTTTTTAGCTCTTGTATTCTAATACCACACCATGTATGGTGAAGCTCTGTTGGAATGAAATTGTATTTTACCTTTGAACAATTAATATAATTCTATTTTTGAGTTCATGAAACATTTTTATAAGTTTTAAAAGTTATTTATGGTGGAGTTAGTGATAATTATATATCCTTTCTTACCTTATTCTTTCATGTTTAGGTAAGAGTTCCTAGTCTAACAGGTCATATAGAGTGTATTCAAGTGTGTTAGACTACTTTAAAGTGTATTATTGCCCTTATAGTGTGAATTATTCCCTATTATTCATTTACTTTGTATTTATTTCATTCACATCCCATGTATATTGAAACACTCATGTTAGAATCCTTTAGGACTTGGAAGTTAGTTTGTGTGACTTGTTTCATTGTGATAAGAATATGTTGGTCATGTATAAATCATCTTGGTGTATCACCCCATTTGAATAGTTGCATTTCATGTAAGTTTCTAACTCTTTTCTAAAAAATAAAGCATTAGATAGGTGATAATCATTTTAAGATACATTTAGGGAGAAATCCTGTAAACCTAAATGTTTACTTCCACTATAGGTACACCCACAAACCTAAAAGTGTTCTCATGTTGCCCAAATATGGAAGAGGTTTGAACACCCTCTTCCAGGATGTAATATTTGATGATAACAACCTTAGATAACACTCTTCATTTATAAACTCATCAAAACTTGGCCTAGAGTGTTTAGAATAAGAGGACAACACAATCTTGGCAGACTTGGTAGGAAGTTATTTATGTTTTGTAGCTAATTTGATGATGAAGGATAGTTGATAAACTCTCGCATTTCCCTATATCTCACTCTTCCCTTATTTATTTTATAAATGAATCCTTGAAAGGCATTGTATTCATCCTAACATTGTGTATAGTGATTCCCTAAAAAATTTAATATTTACTTATTGCCTCTAAAATGAATTCAAGATGGTTTATATTCTTTTCATCTTCCATTTAGTGCTTTTGAGATGGATTGTTGATGAATGTTAGTGATAGTTATTTCACTTCCTTGCATTTTTCCTCTTCATTCAAGCCTTTATGTGAGTTATTCATATTTTTTAAGATCATATGATATAGGTCAAATGGTTTTGTTGAGTTTAAGTCTAGAAATATCATTAGTGTCTTCTTTTAGGCATCTTGATCATTCACATTGGCTATTTCATTAGCCATAAACTTCATATAGAAACACTTGAATGGGAAGAATTATTTTGAAGTTGTATAATCAGGTCATAACCTTGTCAATTCATATTTCAATCATTGGAAAGTATAGGAAACTATATTTTAGTGCATCACCTCCATGTATTTTTATAATTTTTAGTCTTTTCTTACCCATTTTCTTGTAATCTAAGTAGGTTAGTGAGTAGTTTTGGGTGAATCATTAAGGGATCTATCCCATATATATATATTCACCTCATTTATTGGGCCAAAAATAGCCTATTGGTGTATCCATGCTATCATCTAAGTGTAAAGGCTTAAACAAACTTCTTTGGGGTGCAATTCAGATTCATAACACTACTCATGGGTTATTCTTTGAATGATTCATACCTATAATAGTATTTATCCTATGAATTTTATGAAACTAAGTAATAATGGGGTAATATAACTTATTTATACAATAAATTGAGTGATCTTTAATATGTGCTTTCTTGGAATTTTCTAGATGAATAATGAGTAGGCTTAGATTTGTATTTATACTACACTTTTTGAAAATATATCAAGATAGGTTAAATAAGACAAATGGGCCAACCCATAGGATTATAAATAATTTAAAATTAGATGATATTAAGGACTAGACACTTAATATGAATCTAGACACTTGTGTCGATGTAAGAGTCCCTATGTGGGATGTAAGTGTCCAGTGGGATAGGGAACTATTAAGGATATAAAACTAATAGTGAAGGATATATATTAGGTTTTAAGCTTTTTATATAGTCTAGGAGATATAGGTCATCCAAAATTATTGGGTTGGACCATAAGATAAGTAGTTAGGCATATTGAAATGGTGAATATGAGCCTTTCAGTAGCAAGAATGTATAAAAGTAAAGGGTATAACCTTGATAGGTATTTTTCAAGTATACACAATTAAGATGTTATATAAATTAGATTTTAGTAGCTATATTTCTCCCCTTTAATCCAGTAATGTATAAGGATGAATTACTAGTTTAAAGGAAATAAATATGTACTTGGGAGTGTATAACACACCTTGACTTTAATTTATCCCACTTTTAGTGTTTTTTTAATGTATAAATAGTAACTAAAATTATTTTACAATATGAATTAGTGCATATAATCTGAAATTTTACATAATTGAAATATTTGAAAAGAAAGATAGCAAGGAAGGAGTACACTTGTGTGTCAATGCAAATATGTTTTATTGAGTATTTTCATTAATTTTAAAGGTGAATATTTTGAAATGTGACTAAGGATAGTTGGAGGTGTGTGATGTGACAAGATTATTATAAGATTGTTGTCATGAGAGAGTGTTATCATGAGAGAAAGAGAAAGAGAGAAATTGAAATCAACTAATGTTGTATGTCTACATGGAAGGTATAAGTCATTTGTGTTAAAGTGCATAGGAAGCATAGTCATGACATGAATATGTATGTGCATTTAAAAATGAATGATAATAAACATGTAAATATTTTATGGCACTATTTGATCATGTAAGGGATATAATCATTCATAAGAGTTTTAGGGTGAACCTATAGGGGTAGAATATTTAGTGTAAGTCTGCACTTAGACCCTACTAGCCTAATGAGATATGAAGGTTATATTTAAAGGAAATTATGCACATGTGAAAATTTACATAGGTGAGATATATTGTTTTGGGAATGATTATAAAGTTTGAGGTAAATATTTGAAAGGAAAGTACATGAATCACTATTTTAGGCCTTTTCAAGATCACAAAATGAGGTCTTAAACCTAAGAAGTACTTTCAGACATTTATTGTCATGTGTAACATCTACATGGGAGTTTTATATATTAATTAGATATGGGGAGGGGTCCTAGATAATATCTCCAAGAATTATTTTTTGATTCAAGTGGCATTCTTTTATGAACAATTGTTAACACCAAAACTAGTGTTAAACTTCCTTAAAACCCTAATAAGGACCTGATATGATTTTTTTAAAAAACTAGCTTAGGATGGATTAAAATTAATATATAAACTATTGTATCATATATTAAACTCTCTCAGGTACCTCCAAGTGGTGTTTGTTAGTTAGATGAGAGAGAAAATACATAGATACAAGCTTATTTATCAAGAAGTTATTATAGCTCTCAAAACTTAATTAGTAAATAAAAATAAATGGATAGTAAGAGAATATATAGACTCATTTTATATGTAAATTATGATTTATGGATAGGTTATATCCTTAAATTTTTCTAGTTTGGTCATCTAAGTAAGCCAATCACAATTAGACCTATTGGTGTGAATAGTGTAAAACCTAGGCAAAGATGAAGAGATAAATTTGAAGGGTTGTGCATGATATATTGATGAAAAAAATGAATTAATAATTTATTATTTAATTTTAATTAATTTTTATGCTTTGAATGTTTTTTATAGGTTTATTTTATATGGTGAAAAAGTTGCTCACAAAATGGCCTATCTGGTTCAAATAGGACTGTGAGATATAAGGTCAAGAAGTTGGTCTACAAGACAAATATTTGAAATCAAACCATATGAATTTTATATATAAGGATTTTTTTTAGATATAATTTTACCATTTTTATTCATAATTATTCGTTACATGTGTCTATATAGGAATTGGAGGTCTAATTCATCATGACTAGTTTTTTGGGAGAGTTGGTAGTTTTAAGTAAGCAAGTTGCACATATGTTCTTGAGCCTTTATCTCCTGAGTGAAGGTGTTCCAATAATTTTTTTATCACTATAAATTCATTTAAAATTCTTATACATGTTTCATTTATCATATTTTAGTATCTTAAATGTGTTTAAGCTTCATTATTGCAAGACTGACTTTTGAGGTACACGTGCCTAATATTGTAGTTTGTCCTAAAGGAGCTTTCATGGTATGAATGAAAGATACATGTCTAATAAATAATGTATTAGATTATTATAGGTAATTATATAAGTTATTAAATGGTTTTTATTATTTTATAGATCCATTTATGCCCAGGAAGATCAATTTTTGGCATTAAGAGGATAAACTTAATGCAATTAGGTCTCCATGTGACCTAATGGAAGAGTAAGGCCTAATTATGCTATGACAGACCAAAATGGGTTAAAATTATGATTGAATCATGTTAATTATATGTATTAATACCTTTTATGTGGATGAATCAATATTTTAAAGGTGTTTGGCCAACCAAGTGGTGTGTGACCTTGAGACTAGTATATATACAAGGCAGTTTAGGCCTATTTTACATATGAAAAATAAGAAAATAAATATTACATTTTTGAGTAGAAAGAGGTCTTGAAATAATACCATAATATAATACCAAGTGTGGTGATCAAAATTCATGAGGTGTCTAAGTTGGTTTTGAATCACTTAGGAAGTTGGTGTTTTCTTGCAAGTAGGTGCTTGCTAAAGCCTAGTCAAGTGGGTGCTTAACTTTATTAGGGTTGGTTATCCAAGTTGATTTAGTGCTCAATATAATTTGGTCTTATTTTTTATAGGAATATATTCCATTTTTATATATCATAGTGTATTTTCTTCTCGTTGAGGTTTTCCCACTCAAAAATGTGTTATCTTATTTAAACAGTTCTTTATGCATTGTTAGATCACTATGTTGCTTTCATAGTTCATGAATGATTGAGTATAATTTAAAAAAAAATTAAACACTGATTCACCCCCCACCACCACCACTTTAGTTATTTTTACTATAATAATTATCATCAGATCTTGATCCTTTAAAGTAGACCTAATAGCTTAAAGGAGATCCTAGAAGCATAAACACATCTAGTCCTTAAGTACAAGGAGCTTTATCAATCAATAAAGATCCTCTCTTTAGTGGGACTAATTATGCATTTGGATCATAAAACTAAATACATATCTAATTTACTTGGTATATGACATATGTTAATCTTTTGTTGATGGATTCACTCCACATCCTACACCACCAACTAACATAACAGGAAAGAGGGCATGTCAAAACAAATCTAAGAAAATGAATGGCATCTTGCATGGTCTCTTAGAGGTAGAATTTGTAAATTTCATGCATTTTGAGATAAATAAATGTATTTTTGGAAAATTTTCAAGCCATTTATTAAGGAGACACCAAACTCAATTTGAAAAAGTTGAAAACTCATCGAAGGTATTTTTAAAATAAGAGAATGAAAACATTCCATCTTATCTATTAAGAATAGATGAAGTGGTAAATGTTATCAGAGATGTAGGAGAGAATTTGGAAGAATTAATAGTATTAAAAAAGGTATTAATATCCCTAACATCTAAGTTTGATTCAAAAGTGTCTGCTATGGAAGAGATCAAATATCTTAACATACTATAGCTGAATGAGCTTCATGGCATCTTGACTACCTATGAAATGAGAATAAGTGATGGAATACCTTCCAAGAAGGAAGCTACATTAAAAGTTGAGAAAAAATCACAAGGTAAAAAGGTTAAAGATTATGTTGATACAGATATTGATGATGAAAGTATATAAACCATGTTTGTTAGAAAACTAAGGAAAGGATCAAGTAAGTATAAGGGTAAGTTGTCATTCAAATTATTTAACTGTGGTAAGATTGGTAACTTTTCATCTAAGTGTCCTAATAAGGATAAGAATGAGCATGGTGGAGATTATTATAAACATCATGGTGGTGATAAGAAGTTCTATAATCTTGACAAGAGTAAAAAGAGTTTTAGGAATTATGAAGGCAAGAAAGGGTCATTCAACAATAAGAAAAGTTTTGACACAAAAGAAGACAATAACTCCTTTGATATAAGTGACACAAGTATATCTAATAGTGATGATGATGATAATGATCATGATAGAAATTAAAATTTTATTCATGGCCATAGAAAAATACAATTAAGGTTGTTTAAAAGGGAAAATTATTATGAAAGATGAAGAAGAGGCTAAAGTGAACCTTGAGGTAGAATTGGTAAGTGCTCTAGAGGAGTTGAAGATACAAATAAGAAAGAATAAAAAACTGAGATAATTGGTTAAGAGTTATGAGGAAAAAATCAATCTCTTTGAACAGATACTAATTAACAACACCAATGAATATGATGAGATCATCAAACAATTGGAAACTTAGATTGAAATTGTCACTGGAAGTCTTAAGACCAAGGAGGAAGAATTAACTAAGTTTATAATATAAATAGTCATTGAAGATATAATTGGATCAGACAATAATCAAATTGAAGACACATCATAAATTTGAAACAAGCACTGAAGTCCTTGGTGATATTTTGAATAGTCAAAGGTCTCCACATGACAAGATAGGTCTTGGGTTCAAACAAGAGCAAAAGGAAAATAAGGAGATTCAAACCTTAAAGGATAATGGATTATCAATAAGTGATGGTACTATTAGAAAAAACACCTATGCAAAAAATCTCAAATATGAGACTCAAATTGATCATCAAAAATCCAAGAAGAATGTGACTCTTTCAAGAGACAACAAAGGTAGAGGTACATGATTCAACACCAGACAAATAATTTATGTGAATCCTTTCAATGGTTACTATTTTTCATGCTATCAATATTGACATAGAGCTATGAATTGTAGACATCATGCTAGAATTAATTCCTCATGGAAGAATATGATGAATGCTTATCTTAATAGTAGTAGAAGAATTATGTTCTATAATTGTGACTAAAAATGACATATTATAAGGTATTGAAAGATAAGGCATATGAGAAAGATTAATCAATACAAAAGGTTATATATTCATACCATTAAGAAGTGGGTCAATAAGTTAGACCTTGTGGACAAGGTAAAGGAGGAGCAAAAGACTAAAGGAGAATAATCTATGCTAGCTCATACTAATTTTCACATTCAAGATTAAGGCTTGAAATTGTATATATATAGTGGTTTCTCAATCCACATGATAGGGTATAATATTAAGTTCATTTCATTGAAAAATAATTCTATAGGGATAGTTAGATTTAGAGATAATAGTACTGCCAATATTATTGGCAAAGGTATCTTGAGTTTGGATAATGGGAAGACCAAAATAAATAATTTTATGTATGTGAAAGTCTTGAAAAATAAAATTTTTAGTGTAATTCAAATATGAAACCAAAGACACACACTAACCTTTCATGACATAAGGTGTGATATTAGGAGAGCTAAATCAAGAAGGCTAATTGTCAATGCTAAGAGGACTAAGAACAATATGTATGTCTTGAATTAGATCAAAGAGGAAAGATGATTTATGATCAAGATGGATGAATGTTGGATATGGAAAAAATGTTGGGCCACCTAAACTTTAATAATCTGGTCAATATAAGCTCTAATAAGTCTATAAATAATATGCCTAAAATCACAAAACCCATAAATACATTTTACAAGGCATGTCAACATGGTAAGAAAACTAAAAGAAGGTTCAAGTCTAAGGAGTATTGTACTAAAATACCTTTAGAGATAATACACACTAATATTTTTTTACCTAAAACAATTCAAATAATTTAAGGAGATAGTTATTTCATGTTACTCATAGATGACTACACAAGAATGACTTGGGAAACATTCTTGAAGAAACGTTAGAAGCTCTTGATAAGTTCAAGGAATTTATGGCTCTCTTTGAAAATGAAAATAATGGAAAGATAAAATGTCTAAAATATGATATAGGAGGAGAGTTTTGGTCTAATGAGTATTATGACTTTTATTAGGTCCATGGGGTAAGGAGAAAGTTATCAACATCTAGGAGACCTTAGCGGAATGGGGTAGTTAAAAGAAAGAATAGAATAGTTCAAGAAATGGAAAGAAATATGATAAATGAATAAATATTATCTAATATATAATAGAGAGAGGAAGTGATAAATGTAGTCTACATTGTTAAATAGAGGAAAAATAAGGATTAATGGTAACAAAACCCCTTGTGAACTATGGAAAGGCAAACCTATTAATGTGGAACACTGTAGAGTTTTTGGATGCAAATGCTTCATCAAAAGTGATGAGGAAGACTTAGGTAAGTTTGATTCAATTTTTGATGAAGTAATATTATTGGTATACTCATTAGTGACCTCATCCTATAGATACTATAATAAGAGGTTATAGAAGATAGTTGAAATCACCAGTGTAAATATTGATGGGACTAGTTATAATAAGTCACACTCTCAGTCAAAGGATGCATTAGATAATTTGTACTTAAAGAATTAATAAGAAATAATAGATATAGATGAGGAATAATAATTTTAGGAAAGATAAGACTCAAAATTCCCCTCAAGATATATTCAAAGAGATAATCCTAAATCACAAATCATTGGCAACAAGGATGTAGGTATGCAAATAAGGAGAAAGCTGGTAAGTAACCTAAATCAAGAGAATGTTTCTCTATTATCTAATATTTAAAGTAATAACATTATAGAAGAAAAAAATACAAGTTTTGGATAGGTGTTATGAATTAAGAGTTAGACCAAATAAAAAATAATGAGACTTGGGAACTAGTTCCTAGGCCTAACTATAAGAATGTCATTAGCACAAAATGAGTGTTTAAGAACAAGTAGAATGAAGATGGAGAAGTCACTAGGAACAAAGATAGATTGGTATTCAAGGGGTATGCATAATTAAAAGGGATATATTTTGAGGAGACCTTTTCTCCAATATAAATATTGAAGGCTATCATATTTTTTCTAGAATATGCAGGGTTCAAAGGGTTTAAGGTGTATCAGATGGATGTCAAGTTAGCTTTTTTGAATGGGAACTTGGAAGAGGAGGTGTACATAGAGCATCCTGAGGGTTTCTCATTATCAAGTAACAAGGACTATGTATGTAGATTGAAAAAGGCTCTTTATGGTCTAAATCAATATCTTAGAGCTTGGTATTCCAAATTGGACAAGTACTTATTCGATCAAGGATTCAAGAAATGAGTTACAGACAACAATATATACATAAAGATAGAAAATAATCATCAATTGATAGTGGTTGTCTATGTGGATGACATCATATTTTGTGTAAATATTAAGAGTATCAATAAAGCCTTTGTAGATGTGATGAAGAAGTTTGATATATCCATGATGGGAGAACTATCATTCTTCCTTAGGTTACAAATCAATCAATCAGAAAGAGGTATATTAATTTCACAAGCTAAGTACATAATAGAGTTATTGAATAAATTTGAGATGAAATATTTTAAGTTTTTTATCACACTTATGATCACATGATGTAACCTAAGTAAGGATGATGAATATCCAAGGGTTAATCCAACATCATATAAGTTAATGATTAGAAGTTTGATATACACTTCTACCTCTAGACCTGACATCATGCAAGTAGTAGGTATTTTGGGAATATTTTAAGTAGACCCAAAGGAAAATAATTTGAAATTAGTCAAAAAGATACTTAGGTATCTCAAAGGAACTATTTAGTTTGGGTTATTGTATCTAAGGAGAAAGGAGTTTAACTTCATAGCCTATATTTATATATACAGACTAGGTAAGGAATTTAGATGATAGGAAAAGCACAAGAGGAGGAGATTTATTCTTAGGAGAGTTCCTAGAATCATGTATAAGAAAGCAGTAACCATCTATGGAAATATCTACTTGTAAGGCTGAATACATTTAAGTTATTTCATGTTGCACTCAAGTCTTATGGATGAGACAAACCTTAAAAGGCTACAAGGTGGAGTATGATAGTCCTAGCCCTATATATTATGACAATAAAAGTGCCATAAACATATCAAATAATCCTATCATGCACTCAATAACTAAGTACATTCCCATCAAGTATTATTTCCTAAGAGATTAGGTAAGTGAATAAAGTATTAAACTTGAATATGTTTCTACAAAGGATCAGATTGCAAAAAAATTAACCAAGACACTTCTAAAGATAAGATTTGAACATATAAGATAGGAATTGGGTGTAATTCGTACCCTTATCAATTATTAATGAATTTAAATACTTATGGGAATCTAATCCAATGATTCATTAGCTCCAAGAGTAGGTGAATAGTGTCAAGAAGCTATGCATGGAGATATTGGGAGCATATTTGTATGGTGCTTCATAAACTCATAATATTATGTGTTGACTATTTTGGATATAAGAGGTGATATCTAATAAGATATGCGCATCTCTTTTTCATTTATGTCAAAGGGGGAGAAAGTTTAGAATGAGGGAAAAATTATCTAGAGAGAAGTTTCTGATAGTGTTTGCCATCAATGACAAAGGGGGAGATTGTTGAGTATTATCAATAATGTCAAAGGTGTATATTGTGAAAGGTAAATAAGGTTAGTTAGAGCTTTGTTATGTGATAAGATGAATATAAGAGTGTTATCATGAGATAAATAGAAAGAGAGAATTTGAAGGCAACTAATGTCTTATGTCTACATAGAAGGTATAGGTCATTGATGTCAAAGTGCATAGGAAGAATATTCATGACATGAAGAGGTATATGAATTTAAAAATGAATTATAATAGGCATGTTAAGGTTTAATTTCACTATTTATCATGTAAATAAGTCATAAAATCATTCGTGAGAGTTTCAAGGTGAGCCTATAGGGGTAGAACCATCAGTCTAAGTCTACACCTAGACCAATATTAGACCCTACTTAGATTAATGAGGTATGAATATCAGATTTTAATGCAAGTATGCACATGTGATCATGGACAGAGGGTATATAATTTTTATTATTAATGATCACAAAATCTGATTTTTTTTAAAGGAAAGTCCTTTATGAATAATCATTAACACTAAAACCTATGTTAAACCTCCCTAAAACCCTAATAAGGACTTGATATGAAATATTTTGTTCAAAATAGCTTAGGATGGATTAAAAAATATATATAAAATATTGTATAATGTTTTCAAATATCTCAGGTATCTCTAGGTGGTGGTGGTTAGTTAGATGAGAGAGAGAGAATGCATAGATATAGGCTTATTTATCAAGAAGTTATATCTCTCAAAATTTGAACTGGTCAAAAACAACAAATAGATGGTAAAAGAAGCTAGAGACTCATTTTATATATCCATGATGATTTATATATAGGTTATATCCCTTAATTTTTTTAATTTTGTCATCCAAGTAAGTTAGTCGTAGATAGACCTAATGGTGTGAATAGTGCAAAACCTAGGCAAAGTTGAAGAGATAGATTTGAAGGTTTGTGCATGATATATTGATGAAAAAAAGTGAATTAATAATTTATTTATGAATTTTAATTCATTTTAATTATTTTAATACTTTTTTGAGTTCATTATATATGGTGAAAAAGTTGCTCACAAAATGCCTTATCTGGTTTAGATAGGACTGCGTGATATATGATCAAGAAATTGGTTTGCAATACTAATATTTTACATCAAACCATATGAATTTAATATTTTATTATATTATTTATATCTCATATTAATATTTGTGTAAATCAAGATTCATGTCATGTGTCTACACAGGCATTAGAGGTTTAATTCATCATGACTAGTTTTTGAGGAGGATTGGTAGTTCTAAGTAAGTGAGTTATGGAGATGTTCTTAAGATTTTATCTCCTAAGTGAAGGTGATAAAATAATTTTGCGAAGACCACAAGGTAATTTATAATATATATACATGTTTCATTTCTCATATTTGAGTAGAGTAAGGGTGTTTAAGTTTCATTATTACAATATAGGCTTTTGAGGTACACAAGCCTAATAGGGAAATTTATCCTAAAAGAACTTTCAATCTATGAATGAAAGATGCATGTCTAATAAATCATGTAATAAGTTGTTAGAGGTCATTTTATAAGTTATTGAATGATTTTTTACTATTAGATAGAGTTATTTGGGCTCAAGAAGATCAATTTTTGGCATTAAGAGGACATATCTAATTTAATTAGGTCTCCATGTGACCTAAAGGAGGAATAAGGAATAATTGTGTTGTGATAGACTAAAATGGGTTCAAATTATGATTTACTCATATACATGATATTTATTAAGACCTATTTTGTATCTAAACCAATAGGTTGAAAGTTTTTGGTCAACCAAGTGGTGTGTGACCTTGAGACTAGTATATATGCAAGGCACTTTAGGCCTAATTTTACATATGAAAAATAATAAAATACATCTTGCATGGTTAAGAAAAAGTAGGTAATGAAATAAGACCACAATAAAAAATTAGAGGTGTGGTGATAAAAATTATTGAGGTGGATTAGTTGGTGCTGAGTCACTCAGGGAGTTGGTGCTTCCTTGCAAGTAGGTTCTTGCTAAAGCCTAGTCAAGTGGGTGCTTAACTTTATTGGGGTTAGTGATCTAAATTGAGTTGGTGATTTATAGAATTTAGTATTTTATTTTATAGGAATGTAGTCCATTTATATATATCATAGAGTGTTTTCTTCCCCTTGAGGGTTTCCCACTCATATATGTGTTATCTTCTTTGAATGGTTCTTTATGATTTGCTATATCACTATGTTGTTATCATAATTCATGAATGATTGAGTATAATTGAAGGGAAATTTTTAAACACTGATTCATCCCCCCTTATTGATTATGCTTCCAATAATTGGTATCATATCCTGGTCCTTTGAAGCAATCCTAACAACTTAAAGGATATCATCAAAGCAAAAACATGTCTAGTCATCAAGTACAAGGAGGTTTCGTAACCAATAAGGCTCCTCTCTTCAGTGGGACTAGATATGCATTTTGGATCATTAGAATAAAGACCTATTTAATGTATTTGGGTTATGTTAATATGGAAATCTATTATTTATGGATTCACTCTACCTCCTACACCACCAACTGATGGAGTAGGCAAGAAGGTAAGTGAAAATAACTTGAAGGCAATGAATTCCACCCTATGTGGTATTTTAGAGGTAGAATTTGTAATGGTCATGCATTGTGATATGTCCAAAGGTATTTGGAAAAAATTTCAAACCATATATGAAGGAGACACAAAAGTCAAGTTAGGAAAGTTTCAGAATCACCAAAGGCAATTTGAAAGTCTGAGAATGAAGGAGGATGAAAACATTACATCTTATCTATTAAGAGTATATGAAGTGGTAAATGTCATCAGTGGTCTAGGAGAGAAATTGGAAGAATAAATAGTAGTATAAAAGGTATTAATATCCATGACATATATGTTTGATTCAAAAGTATATATTATATAATAGATCAAATATATTAACATATTATAGGTGGATGAGCTTCATGGCATCTTGACTACCTACGAAATAAAAACAAATGATGGAAGACCTTACAAGAAGGAAGCTATATTCAAAGCTAAGAAAAATTCATAAGGTAAAAAGGTCAAGGATGATATTGATACAAATATTGATTATGACAAGATATAACCCATGTTTATCAAAAAATTAAGGAAATGATTAGGTAATTATAATGGAAATTTGCCATTCAAATGCTTTAAATATGGTAATATTGGTCACTTTGCATCTAATTTTCCTAACAGGGATAAGAATGATCATGGTGGAGATCATGATGATAATAAGCTCTATAATCTTGACAAAAGAAAAAATATTTTCAATAAATATAAAGTCAAGAAATGGTCATTCAAGAATAAGAGAATTTTTTACACCAAGGAAGACTATAGCTCCTCTGATATAAGTGACACAAGTATATCTGATAGTGATTATGATAGTAATGATCATGATAGTAATGAAACATTATTCATGGTCATAGGAATAGATAATTAAGGTTATTCAAAAGGGTAAATTCTAATGGAAGATGAAGAAGCGGATGAAGTGAACCTTTAGGTAGAATTTGTGAGTGCTCTAGAGGAATTAAGTTACAAAGAAGAAAGAATAAAAAATTGAGATCATTAGTTAAGAGTTATCAAGAATAACTCAATATCTTTCAATAGAGACTAAGTAATAATACCAATGAACATGAGGAGATCATCAAACATTTGTAAAATTATATTGAGATTATCACTGCATGTCTTAAGACCAATGAGGAATAATCTACTAAGTTTAGAATAAAACTAGAGTCCTTAAAGATAAAATTGGATCAGGTAACAATAAAATCAAAGACACATCAGAAATTTGAAAAAATCACTAAAGTCCTTTGTGATATTTTGAATAGTTAAAGGTCTCCACATGACAAGACTGGTTTTGGATTCAAACAAGACCAAAAGGAAAATAAGATTCAAACCTCAAAGGATAATGGACTATCAAGAAGTGATGATCCTAATAGAATAAATACCTATGTAGAAACTCTCAAATATGAGACTAAAATTGATCATCAATAGGATAATATGAATGTGACTCTTTTAAGAGACAACAAAGGTAGAGGTACATCATTAAAAACCAGATAGACAGGGTATGTAAATCCTTTCAATGATTACTATTTATTAATAAATCAATATGGAAATAGAATTGTAGATTGTATAAATCATGCTAGAATCAATTCCTCATGGAGGAGTAGGATGAATACTCATCTCAATAGTATAAGCATAATTCTATGATATAATCATGATTAGAGAAGACATATTTCAAGGGATTGTAAGATAAGGCATATGAAAAATATTAGTCAAGATAAAAGGTTACATATTCATACTAATGAGAAGTGGATCAAGAAGTTTGACCTTGTGGACAAGGTGAAGGAGTAGCAGAAGACTAAAGGAAAAGAATCTAGGCTAGATAATACTACATTTCACATCCAAGATGTAGGCATGAAATGGTATATAGATATTGGTTTCTCAAGTTACATGCTAGGGGATAAGATCAATTTTATTTCACTGAAAAATAATGTTGTACAGATAGTGATAATTGGAGATAACACTACTAATAATATTGTTGGTAAGGGTATCTTGAGTTTGGACAATAGGTTGACCAAGATAGAGAATGTGTTGTATGTGGAAGAATTGAAACATAACTTGCTTATTGTCATTAAAATGTGCAACTAGGGACACACACTAACCTTTCATGATAGAGGGTGTGATATGAGGAGATCCAAATTAGGAAGGCTAATTGACAATGATAAGAGGAATAAGAACAATCTATATGTCTTGAATGAGATCAAGAAGGAGAGATGGTTTATGAGATAGATGGATGAATGTTGGCTATGAAATATAATTTTATGACACCTAAATTTTGATAATATAATCAAGATAATATATAATAAATCTGTGAAGAATATGCCTAAAATTACCAAACCTATAAATACACTTTATAAGGCTTGTCAACATGGTAAGCAAACTAGAAGGAGGTTCGAGTCTAAGGAGTATTATACTAAAATACATTTAGAGATGATACACACTAATATTTGTGGACCTATAAGAATTTAAATCATTCAATGAGATAGATATTTTATGTTACTCATAGAAGACTACACAAAATGACTTGGGTAGCATTCTTGAAAGAAAAGTCATAAGCTATTGATAAGTTTAAGGCATTAAAGGCTCTTGTTGAGAATTGAAAGATCAAATGTCTAAGATATAATAGATGATGAGAGTTTTGTTCCAATGATTTTTATGACTTATATGAGACACTTATCAGTAGCTATGAGACCTTAGCAGAATGGGGTAATTGAAAGAAAAAATAGAATAGTTCAAGAAATGGAAATGACTATGATAAATAAATCAAGATTATCTAATGGATAATAGAGAGAGAAAATGAGAATTTTAGTCTACATTTTGAATAGAGGATAGATAATTATTAATGATAACAAAATCCCCTATGAACTATGGAAAGGTAAACCTACTAATGTGGAACACTTTAGAGTGTTTAAAAACAAACACTACATCAAAAGAGATGAGGAAGACATAGGTAAGTTTTATTCAAGGTATGATGAAGGAATATTCTTGGGATACTCATTAGTTATCTTAACCTATAAATGATATAATAGGACGTTGCAAAATATATTGGAAAACACCAATGCAAATATTGATGAGACTAGTTATAATAAGTTACACTCTCAGTCAAATGATGCATTAGAGAATTCAGACTTAAATAATGAAGAAGAAAAAATAGAGATAGATGATGAAGAATAATAATTTGAGGAAATACAAGACTCAAAAGTCCCCTCAAGATAGATTGAGAGAGATCATCCTGAATCACAAATCATTGAAAACAAAGATTTAGGTATGTAAATAAGGAGAAGCCTAATAAGTAACCAAAATGAAGAGAATGTTTGTCTATTGTCTAATATTTAACCTAAAATCCTTTTAGAAGCAATAATATACAAATTTTGGATTGGTTATATGAATGAGGAGCTATACCAAGTAGAAAATAATGAGACTTGGGAACTAGTTCTTAGGCGTAAAGATAACAATGTCATTGGCACAAAATGGGTGTTTAGGAACAAGTTAAATGAAGATGAAGAAGTCACTAGGAAGAAGGATAGATTGGTATGCAAGGGGTATACACAATTAGAAGGGGTATATTTTTAGGATACCTTTATTCTTGTAGAAATATTTTAGGATATCATATTGTTTATAACATATGCAAGATTCAAAGGGTTTAAAGTGTATCAGATGGATGTCAAGTAAGATTTTTTGAATGGGAACTTGGAAGAGGAGATGTACATATAACAACCCAAGGTTTTCTAATTATTAAGTAATAAGGAATATGTATATAGATTTAAAAAAGATATTTATGGTTTAAATCAATATCCTATAACTTGGTACACCAGATTGGACAAGTACCTATTGGATCAAGGCTTCAGGAAAGGAGTTGTAGACAACAATATACATAAAGATAGAAAATGATCATTAGTTAATAGTGGTTGTATATGTAGATGACATCATATTTGGTGTAAAAATTGAGAGAATAACTAAGGCCTTTATAGATGTGATGAAGGATTTTGAGATGTCCATGTTGGGAGAACTATCATTCTTACTTGGGTTACAAACCAATCAATCTGAAAGAGGTATATTCATTTCACAAGATAAGTACATAAGAGAGATGTTGAAGAAATTTTAGATGGAATATTGTAAGGCTATTAACACACCTATGGTCATAGGATGTAAGTTAAGAAATGAGGATGAATCTCCAAGGGTCAATTAGACATCATATAGGTATATGATTAGAATTGTTTTTGCATAGTACTACCTCTAGCCTTGACATCATGAAAGTAGTAGGTCTTGTGGGAATATTTCAAAGCAGACTAAAAGGAAAATCATATGTAAGTAGTCAAAAAGATACTTAGGTATATCAAGGGAACTATTAAGTTTGGGTTGTGATATCTAAGGAGCATGGAGTTTAACTTAATAGACTATACAGAGGTAGACTGGGTAGAGAGTATAGATGATAGGAAAAACACTAGTGGAGGAGATTTTTTCGTAGGAGAGTGCCTAGTATCATGGATAAGCAAGAGAAAACCATCTATGGTATTACCTACTTGTGATTTTGAATACATTGAAGCAACTTCATGTTACACTCAAGTCTTCTACATGAAATAGAACATAAAAGACTACAAGGTGGAGTATGATAGTCCTATACCTATCTATTATGATAATACAAGTGCCATAAGAATATCAAAGAATCTTGTCATGAACTCAAGAACTAAGCACATTTCCATCAAGTATCATTTATTAAGAGAGTAGGTAAGTTAAAAAAGTGTTAAAATTACATATGTTTTTACAAAGGATCATATTGGAGTCATTTTAACCAAGCCACTTCAAATTACAACTTTTGAATATATAAGATAGGAATTGGGTGTAATTCTTACCCCTAGTAGTAATTAAGTAAGTCAAGTTCTTAGGAGGAGCTAATCAGGTGATTCATTCGATCCAAAATTAGGTGAATGATGTTGAGATGGTATGCGTGTAGATGGGGGAGTATGTTTGTATGGTGATTTATAAATTAATAATCATGTTTGTTGAGTGTTTTGGTTACAAGAGGTGTGATCCAAGAAGTTATAGGTATCTCTTTTGTCATTTATGTCAAAGGGGGAGAGAGTTCAGAATGAGGGAGATATTGTCTATTGAGAGAAGTTTTTGAGAGTGGTTTCCATCAATGACAAAGGTTGAAATTGTTGAGTATTGTCAATGATGTCAAAGGTGCATCCTATGAAAGGTGACTAAGGATATTTGGAGGTGTGTGATGTGACAAGATGCATAGAAGAGTGTTGTCATGAGAGAAACAAAAAGATAAAGAGAAAGAGGGAATTTGAAGCCAACTAATGTCTTATATCTACCTAGAAGGTATAGGTCATTGATGTCAAAGTGTATAGGAAGCCTAGTCATGACATGAAGAGGTATGTGAATTGAAAAAATAATTATCATAGGCATTATAAGGTTACATGGCACTATTTTATCATGTAAGTAGGCATAGAATCATTCATGAGAGTTTAGGGTGATCCTATAGGGGTAGAACCATCAATTTAAGTCTATACTTAGACCACTCTTAGACCCTACTTGGCCTAATGAGGTATGAATATCATATTAAAAGGCAATTATGAACATTATATCATGGATATAGGTGATATAAATTGTTATGGTAATGATCACAAATTTTGAGGTTAAGATTTGAAAGGAAAGTGCATGGATAACTATTTTAGGACTTTTTGAGCTCATAGAATGAGGTTAGAAACTTGAGAAGCACTTTTAGACATTTTTTGGCACATGTAACTTCTACATGGGAGTTTTATTTGTTAAGTAGAGATGGTTAAGGGTCCTAGCTAATATCTCTAGGCATTAGTTTTGGATTCAAGTGACAGTCCTCTATGAAAAATTGTTAACACCAAAACTTGTGTTATACCTCCCTAAAACCCTAATAAAGACATCATATAAAATATTTTGTTTAAAAAAACTTAAGATTGATTAAAATGACTAGATAAACTATTATATAATTTATTAAACTCTCTCATTTACCTCGAAGTTGTGGTGGTTAGTCAGATGAGAGAGAAAATGCATTGATACATGCTTATTTATCAAGAAGTTATTGTAGCTCTCAAAATTTGAATTGGTCAAGAAAATAAAATGGATGGTATAATAATCTAGAGACTAATTTTATATGCCCATTATTATTTATAGATAGTTTTTATCCTTCAAATTTTCTAATTTAGTCATCTAAGTAAGCCTATCATTGAATAATGTAGTTATTCAACCCTTAACTGAGATGTAGAGATGTTCTTGAGACTTTATCTCATAAGTGAATATGTTAAAAGAATTTGGTGATGAACCTAATTTCATGGATAATATGTCTGCATGTTTCATTTGTCATAGTTGAGTATATTAATGGTGTTTAAGCTTCATTATTACAAAATAGACTTTTGAGGTACACAAGTGTAATAGGGTAGTTTATCCTAAAAGAGATTTCATAGTATGAACGAAAGATAAAGGTCTAATAAATCATGGAGAAGGTTAGTAGAGGTCATTGGATAAGTGATTTAATGGGCTTTTATTATTGGATAGATCTATCTAAGCCCAAAAAGATCATTTTTTGGCATTAAGAGTACATACCTAATGCAATTAGGTCTCCATGTGACCTAAAGGAGGAGTAAGGCCTAATTGTGTTGTAACAGACTAAAAATGGTTTAAATTGTGATTTAAAAATGTTCATGAGATTTAATAAGACCTATTATGTGGTTTAAATAATAGGTTGAAGGTGTTTGGCTAACCAAGTGGTGTGTGACCTTCAGACTAGTATATATACAAGGTAGTATATGCCTAATCTTACATATGAAAAATGAGTGAATAAGTATTTCATGTGTGAGTAGAAGTAGGTCTTGAAATAAGACCATAATAGAAAATCAAAGGTATGGTGATCAAAATTCATGAGGTGGATAAGTTGGTGCTTAGTCACTTAGGGAGTTGGTGCTTCCTTACAAGTAGGTGCTTGCTAAAGCCTAGTCAAGGTGGTTCTTGAGTTTATTGGGGTTTGTGATCCAAGTTGAGTTGGTGCTCACTATAATTTTGTCTTTTATTTTATATAAATGTATTCCATTTTTAGAGATCATAGTTTGTTTTCTTCCCCTTGATGTTTTCACACTCATATATGTGTTATCTTATTTGAATGGTTCTTTATGCTTTGATAGATCACTATGTTGCTTTCATAATTCATTAATGATTGAGTATAATTGAAATAAATTTTTTAAACACTAATTCACCCCACCCCCTCTTAGATATTGTGTTTCCAACATGTTTACTATTGGTTTTTTTATTAGTAAATATGATTCTTTATGAATAATTATAGTAAATAAATATTTAAAAGTAAACCTTAGATATTTTTAATATAGATATTGGAAGGCAAGTATACCCCTAAGCTAGTGTAAGGGTGAGTTCTTTCATGACCATTCAAATAATTGAATCTCAATCTCACAACACATGTGATAGTACAATAAAATGTAAGCTAATTTTTATAACCAACTCAACCTACAAAATTGAAGTATTTTAGGCCATTTAATGTGTGTTTAATATCAACCACACTAATAAAGGGAGCCAAATTTTGTAGATAAAAAAGACTCAAAACATTAATTCTTAGAGAAAATATTTCTTTTCGTAAATAAGTTTGAACATGTATTTAAATTTTTTTGTACAATTACATGGAATATTCACCTATAATGTGTCTTAAGATAAATTATCTATCAAACTTTAACCTCTAATATTTAAATATGTATACTATCTATCACAAATCTAAGAAAATATATTCCAAATCTATAAAAAAAAATAGTGCAATGTATAGGATTATAACCTAAGTGTATATCTTGATATGTAAATTGTAATGAAATTATAGAAATTATGGAAATTGTATAAGTGTGTAGGACATGTCTATATAAAATTCCACTACTAATACCCTCCCCCCCTACCATTTTGAGGTGAGGGAAATGGAATATAGTAGTTACCTTACCTCAAAATGGTAACATAACTATATAATATATGTGTTAATCATGTAGCATGTCTAAGTAGATATATTAATTAATATCATAGTATGTGATCACATAAATCCTTAAGATGCATGATATGTATCATGAAAACATATATAAATTAATAGTACAATATTAAAAAATAATTAAGCACACAAACAAGAGCACCCAATATCAAATAAAAGGGGTCTAAGGAGACTAAAAACAAGGGTCATATTCAAATGCCTTACACTAAAAGGAATGACATATTCAAATTTGTATATATAAATCAACATATAGTAGCATGTGTAAAAACAATAAAGGAACATATTCTAATATTCCACAAGCAAGACAATATAAAGCAAGAAAAAGACACTAAAATAAGTGAAATGGGAATAAATTAAGTATAAATAACTAACATAAATAAAGCATATTAGTCCCTCTATGTATGTGTTATCAAAAATGTCAAGTGATCATAGTATATCAAGTAAAATGTGATATATGTAAGCATGAGTATGGACGTGTGTAAGCATTACTATATAATCTCAACATGATAATTTATAAATGATCATAAACTAATGTAACTTGTATTAATCATAATCTAAGAAGTATATGCCCCCAACATAGTATATCATGCAATAAGAAGAAAGGTATAACATCTATATGTGCTAGTATCATGGGTCTAGTTCATGCATGTATCACACTCAATTATGAGTGAAGCATAAATGTGTATATAAATTATATGCTATCTATTAATATAAATTAAACAACATATATTCCAAGGAGATAATATATGTGAATGTTTATTTTTTTTAATTTTTATTTTATTTGAATATTTTTGTGTTTTATTAAATATTTTTTTATTTTTTGAATATTTCTAAAGTAAAAAGGTCTAATCTATGATCCCATATTAGGGATGTTAACAGGTATCTCTAAACTTGGAATATGGTACATCAAACTTGTGATACTATGAAGAAGCATGTGTAGGTGTCATATCTATAAATGTATAATCCATAGTACTTTATGTATATCTCATGGGACTTTATATCTTTGAGGAGTTAGTCTAAGTAGTATGGGTTTGTGGAACCCATTTTTTAGTATTTTGTTGTTTTTTTGGTGAAATTTTAATTAGAATATGTTTATTTTTTCTAGAAATTAGGTAAACTATGTAGGTGAAGATGAGGATTGTATAATTAGTTTCCTAGTAATAAAATTCTCTTATTCAATTGGATGTTCATATGGTAGTTCATGAACTATTACTACCCTATTGGTATGAATGTATTTAATACACCCCTACATTATGGAATGTGTTGTTTGGATTTTATGTATCCAAGTTCAAATCAATAACATATTAAAGATTTATGTATATGGTATAACTAAAAATGTAGTGAGCACATATGTTGGACCAATTTTTAAAGGTAAATCAATATCACCAATAACGTGTTGTGATGTCACATTAAATACTCTAACCATTTTGGTCAAAAGTTATAAATAATCATATGTATATCCCAAACATGTAAGTAATGTCATGGTACATATATTCTCACTAGAACTAGTATCAATCATAACACTATGTATAAGCTAATGATCAAGGTATGATTGAATAAATAATAAATGGGGATCTGAGTCATCATCCACATTTCATTATCATCAAATGTAATAAAGGGTATATGAACAATATGAGGTATTGTGTGTGTAAAATTTACAATAATACCATATAATTAGTGACCATAATGTGATGGAATATTATGTGCATTATATGCCATTTGTACTTCTAGATATTTCTTAGAATGATCTTGCAATGGATTGTTAAATATATTCTTGTTTTAATGGTCCCTAGGTTGTGAATATAAATACCTTAGAGGATCATCAAAGGTAATATGTTAGTTATCAATAATATATTGGATCTTATGTTTCAAGGTACAACATTTATGTGTAGAATGCCTTGGGCCTTGTTGATAGTCACAATGCACTATCATCATATAATGTTGGTAGATGTTGAATTATATCAACCTCTATGGGAGGAGAGAGAGATATGATATGCCACTCTACAAAATTATTAAGTATCAAAGATAGATAATCAAGTAATCATGTAAATTTTCTCTTAGGTGAATTGGATAAAATAAGTTGACTAGGTTATTCTGATATGGCATTAACAATTTTTTTTGTTTCTATTTTAGGTTATGTAGGTTTTACCATGTAGCTTGGTTTGATATGAAACTTGGTAGAAGATGTAGTCAGTGTGTTTTCTACATACTTAATCTTGTTCAAGAAAATAAGTTTCATTTCATGTTCTAGAATACTATGGCATAAGTCATCAAAAGATTTAAACTTCTTTAAAATAATGGACTCATGTAATGGGGCTAGAAAATTTTTATTATAGATGTCTTAAATCTCTTTATCTACCATTCTATTTGTCATTTTGGTCAACATTATTTTTTATCTCAAAA
>JARHVA010007745.1:422500-547500 GCA_037957365.1 Torreya grandis | reverse complement strand
TTGAGGAACCTTCTAAAGAATGTTTGTAAGAGGTTTCAATGTGTCTAAGTAGATTAACTTTGTATTCCTATCATAGTAAAAAATATCATGATATATTTGAGAAGGATAGGACAAGAGGAAGATGTTTTTGCAGAGCTTCAAATGTGCCTCAAAACACACTAAAAATCTTCAATAGTGTCTATAGGCATCTAGGAATGAACATATTTTGATCATTTCAAGGAGAAATATTGAATGTAACCCCAAGAATATAATGACTAAGCTAGTATGATGAGACAAAATTAAATACAAGTCATCAAGTAAAGATTGAGATTGAGCATTGTACATGCCTATGACTACTTATAGGCCCTTTTAAGCAAGAAAATGACACCTATAGGTGTCTTAGTCCAGTCAGACAAGTAAATTGAAGAGGTAATGGTTTTTGCATATTTTGTGTGGGTTTTAGTATATCCAAAGTTATTATGAGGTAACACCAATATTTAGAGTTCAAGTTGAAGTCAAAATACCTCTTTTATCACCACAACTACCCCAAATAAGCCTTATCTCCACCTACAACAAGGTCTTAGGAGGAAGTGTCCCAATTAAGGAAAAGGGGCATAGTTTTGAGTTCCAATGGAATAAGGGGGTGAGTGAAAATGGAAAAAATATGGTATAATATAAAAGAGTGTTTCAATTATTTGATTAACAACATGATATAATGAACAAAACCCCTATTTTCACATATAGGCAGGTTTGTGGAGAGAGTACTCCAAGTTAAACAATGATTACAAGGTTCATACAAGATAATGATTTAGAGTCTAATAAAGATGAATATTGTTTTTATATACATGTAATAAATATATTATTAATTAAATTTTCCCTCATATACTATAAAAAATCTCAAGATAAGACATTGAAATCTACATGCCAAGGCAGAATAGGGGTCTCAGCCTACCTATAACAAGGTACCATGTTTGGGATATAAGAGACATATGAGTCCCAAAAAGGGATTTTTTATGATATATAAAGCATGGATCATATCAATTATAACAATTATGTAATTCATAAGATCTTTTTTGTATAAAAAAAGTATATATAGACCCCTTAAGACCCTGCATATACCTAAAACTGAATATACACTCTTAATGAAGGTAGGGGTCTATCAAGCCAAAAGAGAAGGAAGGTTGAAAATAAAATTTATAATTTCCATGATAATTAAAATTAATTTTTTTTCACACTTCATAATTCATACAATATTCTCAATCACTTTTCCTTGCTTGGACAAAGCTATTAGTTCATACAGGTGAATAGGAAGCACTTGTCCAATGAACAAGCATGAAGAATCCATGTAGGAAAAGGGTTTTGAATGGAATTAAAAGATATTTTAACAAAAAATTAAGATGAATAACATGTTAAAAAAAAATATAATAATGGTGTTGGCTTGGAAGAGTAACTACCAAGTGGTTTTGGAGAAAAATGTAGGAAAATAGGGTTTTTAGACAAATTGAGTTGGTTAGGTGCCTAAATTAGGGAATATGAAATTAAAATTTGGTAAATATAATAATTATTAAATTATAAAAATCAAAATAATTTAATTTTTCCATGGTTATGAGGGATATATCTTTCTATTTTATCTCAGAGATCAACCCTCATGAAAATTAGAATTTTGACAAAATAGGTAAAGGGTGCCAAAATGAGTAAAGGACCTAAGATGAAGCCCTGGTATCTTCAAGTAACATTATGGGATGTGTATTTAATATTTATTTATTATTAGGAACACTCAAAAAAGCTATAAACCCTTAGTGTGATCTCAGTTTTCAGGCTCATAGTCCAATTATGCAAGTCTTCACTAGACCTAATTGGTAAATGAGAAGAAAAGATGAAAAAGAGTGTTTGAGATTTCAAGTGGTGGATTTTTTAGTATTAATGAGGTATTAAAATTCATAAAAAACCATACTAATCATGTTATATCATCCCAAGTGGTCAAAAATAGCAGGGAGTATGCTAAGGCCATTAAGCCTTGAGGAGACTTAGAGCCAATTGGGGGTCTACTTTCATTTCTAGTCCTTAATGAGATATCCAGATGATTAAAGAATTTTTAAGGAGTGTATTTATTCATTAATTATTATTTTTTATGCAAATAAACTTGTAGGAGGATTGTTTTTGGCCTAAAGATAGCTCAAGCATGCAAAAAAGTGGAGAAACAAGATTGATAGGGCAACTTGTGAAGCTCATATCTTTGCTACAGCTCTTCATGGAAAAAAAGAGTTAGGAGAATTTTTAAAAGGTCCTTAGAAAATAATTTATGTAATTGGTTGGAAAATTGAATTTGTCATTGATATGAATAATGGTTAAGAATAAAAATTATCTAAAACCCTAGTAAAACCCTTAAAACCCGATGAGGAAGATAAGCTTGGAGAGCCACCCAAATGGCATAGTTTAGTAATGAAACCTATTGGATCATGGATAATACTCACTCAATCTCTCACCCATGCTAAGGAATTGTATATAACTATATGGACAACGTGAAAAATAGTGTTTTGATCACTATTTTATGTGTTTTGTAGGTTCTCAGAGGTTTGAGAACATAAAATAAAGTTTGGGGAAAATATTAGGACTTTTATAACCCCCCAAATTCATTTAATTCTTGATTAAATTTTCTAAGTGTCCAAAAAATTGTCTTGCTTTAAGACAATCAAAATTGGCATAGTGAACATAAGGGTGAGAAGAGTGAAAAGTCCAAGTATGGGAATTTTTAATGTGTAATTAAGTATTACAAGGCCATGGATGGTATTTAAAAGTGTCATTAACTCCCTTCCATATATTTTCATGGAAAATTTAAGATATTTTTGAGGCAAAGTGTGAGGGGTGACTAAAACAAGGAGTTTTAAGACTACATATAACAATTAATTTATTCCAAGAGTTTCCAAAGGAGGAATACAACTAATGCATGAAATTGAATACCTGAAGGTCTTCCCTATTATTCACATCATTATACCTATCCCTAGTTAGTGGTGGGACATTCAAATATCTTTAAATGATGAAGGTAATTTTATGAACTAGGATAAGAAATTTTATGACACTTTTCATAGTTTTCATGACTTTTATGGATAATTGGACCTCCTAAAATTGCATGTTTTGATTCATGCCTCTTTATAATGTAAATTGTAACCTATTTTTGAGATTTACACATGTCCAAGTGACCTTTGGACTTCATTTACGTTGTTTCTCTCTCAAAGTGTATAAATATGGACTTTCTTGGCTCTTTTGGGTAGCCTCCATTGGTTAATGGGGAGAATATAGCCAAATTGGTACTTTAGAGACTCTTGAATAAATAAAAAAGTGATTTTTCCTACTCAAATTATATTTAATTGAGTGTTAATACAATCTTTATAGTATTGTCTAATCTTTTCTATCATGTTATCCTTGATTATTCACCAAATGTGCAGAAGACAACTATTATATGTCTTTGTTAGTTTTATTTTCTAAGTTTATAGGTGTCTTACAAGTGATTAATAATTTTATCTAGTAAATTAATCCTTAATTACCCTCTTAAGCATTAAAATGCCTTTTGAACCTAGCTTATGAAACACTGATGTAACAAGTTACCTTATGTTGTGAGTTTTGTGTAATAGAAGATTTCTTTTTCTCTAAGTGGTAAAATTTAAGTAAATAGGAGGAGATATACTATTGTTGCATCACATTTTTATCTTTATTATTTTTTTATTAACCCTTTTCATCCAAAATTTTATAGTTAATAAAGTGTTTCAAAGATTGCATCAAGGGAACTAGCCTTTCTAGAGATTTATCTCAATAATTTTTCACCCATATAAAAAGAGAGATTTACATTATGCCACTTGGATTAGGAGAGATAAGAATCTCCAAAATTGGTGCAAATCCAAGTGTCAATATTTTTTGGCATGCTTGGTGGGACTTTAATTCCTAGAATATCATCCATGATTGGTGCTTGTCTTGGCATAGTTATAACTATATGGACATCTACATTCAGTACCTAGAGACTCCACTAAAGTTTTAAACTCTTTTGTTTCTTATCATTTCTTAATTTTTATGCCAAAGGTGACCACTAGGTCTACTTTTAAAGGTATACCCTTTGATTTTATGCAATTAACTCCACATTTTTCCAAAAGGTTTAGGTTTGTGAATACTCATCCTTATTCAAGAGAGTTGGTGTTTAATAAGTCTAATTTCTTGTTTATTTCAACCCCTAATACCAAAATTTCACATTATAAGATAGATAGAAACCAAAATTTTGTATCTTTCACTAGATCATCTCCTTTGAAGCTTTCCCAATATGACCAAATTCAAATAGCAACCCTTAAGTCTGTTCCATCTTTTAGTGGAGAGGGTCCTATTACTTCCATTGAGAATATTTTAAACATAGAAAACTTCTATAATATCCATAATATCATTCAATAGAATGTGTCTATTAGGTTTTTGGAATTTTCCTTCAAAGGAAAAGCTTTGGATTGGTATTAGACTCTACTTAAAAATTATATTGGCTAATGGATGAACTAGGAAATCTATTGATTAAGAGGTTTGGAGAGAAGAGTGATCATCTATCTCTAGCTAGGTAATTGAACACTATTAAGAGGGAACCATAATATTTTATCCAATATTTTAACATTAAATTTCAAAAAATATGGGATAGGATCCCAGACCTTGTGAGACCTACTCTAAATTATGCATTCTTGCACTATCTAAAATTATTTAATAGTGATGTAGCTATAATGATCCAATAAATGGGTGGGAATACATTCCTTGCTACTTATGATATATCCATCAATGCAAATAATTATCTTGTTCAAGTGGAAAAGATTAATCTTAGGCCACTAATGCCACTATTCCCTAATTTATAGCCTCCTAGCCAAGTTGCATTGCCCAATTTAGATCCTTTTCCTAGTCAAGAAAGGCCTACCATTGCCCCTTGAAATGAGATCCATGAAGTTAAAATCTTGATCAAAAGTGTCACTTATGAGTTGGTTTCCCTCAAAAGGAAACAAGCTTAATTTTATAGGCCATATCAACCCTGTAATTAGTTTGGGCAAACTGATAGATCCCCTTTTTAAATCAATATGCAAGGACAAGGTAAAATCACACATGTTAGGCCTTATCAAAGCTACAATCATAATGCTCCCTCATTCTCTAAAGATCTTGTTCCCACCCAAAACAAATTGGTTCAAGAACAACCATTCTAACCATATTTTGAGCAAAATCAAGAACAAGTTGCTTATGCAAATGAAATACATAATCAAACCATGGCAATTCAAAGCAATAAAGCTTCCCAAGTTTCAAACTTTGAGGTACCAATGCAAAGTGAAATGGTTAATGGTAAACCAAAATCTGATTCTACACTCATAAATCATTTTGAGGGATATTTTTGTGCTATTAATCACTTTGAGAATTTGAGAAATATGAATACTGGTGTTACCTCTAGCACTAGGTCCAAGAAAAGGGCTGTTGAAGAGAAACAAGGAGCAACGCAAGGACCTATTTTGGTCTCCACATCATCTCAAATGGTGAGTATTTCAAATTTAGATCCTAAAGTGCAAGAAGGTTAGAAGTTTTAGAATATAAAGATAGCTCCTATTCACCCACCTTCACAAGCTACATCACAAGGAGTTAGTAATTTAAGGAGCCCCCAAAGGTGATCAATTCTTCCATTAATGTTGTGGAATAGATGAAGAAGCTACACATGAACATATCATTATGGTATTCTTAAAAAATACTAGGGTAGAAATATATGCTCCAAAAATAATTACAAGGATTAGGTAAGCAAGTTGGCTCATCTAGGAATGAAAATGTTGTCTTAGTTAATGGAACTCAACCTATAGATGGTCAAGTGAAGAAGAATGAAAAAAATCCTCCTTTCTACCTAGCTATAATAATTGGTGATTTTTTGGTTCATAATTTCATCATAGATAGTGGGGATAGTACTTTAGTTATGCCCAAGTGTATAGCAGATAAATTAGGCCTCAAATATGAGCCAATGACTAAAGGAGTCTTACAATTGGATGGATCACTAGCTAAGAATTTTGGGGTAGGTAAATATTTGAATTTTTTCCTACATTTTCTATTCTTCATGATGTTTTTTTGGTTTTATACCTCTATACTTTGCTCTTTATTTGTCAAGAGGGTTTACAACTAAGATATGTGGATACTTGGATGCTAATTGGTCGTACAGGGTGTTTAGTTAAAATTATGGTACTAAGGTGAAGATTGAATCAAAACCTATTAATCATAATAACTTGAAGCCTTACACACCTAAAGTGGAAAATGTCAACTATGCCATCATTGATGAAGAGGAACTCCACATTGACCAATCTCCAACATCTTCCCTTGATGGAGTTTTTGATTTGTACTTAGATGAATGGGGTTATGAGCATGATCCTTACAAGTTCATATATGAAGATATTATTGGGGTGTATTGTATGAATTATGAAGACTCTTTCATCTCAAATTTTATGAATCCAAGTGAAGATATAGATGGTTTATGGTATCTTTTTTTGATGGGTTAAAAATCAAGATTAGGTTAGGTGGTGGAACAATGTTGGTTTATCCTTCTAAGGAAAGGTACTTATAAACTTTAAAATTTTAATTCATACTTTTAATGTGGAAAAATATGAGGCCCTCATTCATGGACTTGAATTGGATAGGAAAATAAGTATTAAAGAGTTTCAAGTGTATGGTGATAGTGAACTTGTTGTGAACCAAATTAGAGGATAGAATTTGACTAAAATCTCTTTACTTAAGTCCTATAAGCATAGAGTGTGGGATATTATAGAGTATTTTAAATATTTGAACATCATATCCATCCCAAGAGAGGAAAACAAACATATCAATTGGAGATCAATTTGATATTCCAAAAGGTATAAAAGAGGATAAGAACCAACCACATCTCAAGGTAATTGTAAGACCCTACATACCAAATAATGTCACTAATTGGAATGTGTTTGATAGTGATAAACAAATATCACTTTTTATAAAAGAAGAGGCTTATATTTCTACCAATAATCATTCAAAACTAAGGAAATAATATGGAGGGTATATTGTCCAATTGAAGTCCAACAAACTTCCTAAAGGCCTAGTCACTCTTAAGATCATATTCAATGATGATGACTAGCTGAAGAAATAGAAGGTAAGAATTTATACCAATCAAGATAAAAATTAGAAATTATAAATATTCAAGGATAATTTTATTTCACTTGGAAAGGTATGTAATAATGAAGAGAAACATGCTTTTTTTGAGTTATGCAAGGAGATTTTTGATGTCTCTACATAGGAATATAGTGACTTGTAAGGCTTTAACCCAAACTTATCTAAAAAGACCATAGAGATCGATGAAAATGCTAAGAATATAAATAAAATACAAATGAATATAAATCCTAAGATTGATACCCTCATGAATAAAGAACTTACCAAGTTAATTGAGTTCAAAATCATCTTCCCCATTAAACATTCAACCTGGTTGGCAAACTTAGTTCCTGCTAGAAATAAGAATGGAGAAATAAATTTATGTGTAGATTTTAGGGAATTAAATAGAGTTTATTTGAAGGACCATTATCCTCTCCCTTCCATGGAATAAATTTTGTAAGTTGTGGTAGGTAGTGAAAGGTTTTCTCTCCTTGATGGGTATTCTAGGTACAATAAAATTTTGGTAAAGGAAAGTGATCAATATAAGATAGCATTTACTACTAAATGGGGTACATATTCCTATATGAAGATTAATTTTGGATTGTATAATTATAGAGATACATTTCAAAGTGAAATGGATATGAATTTCTTAGGACTAATAAATGACATTATGTTGGTGTATCTTGATGATGTAACAATTTTATCTAAGGATGTAAAGGATCACTTGAATCACCTAAGGTAGATTTTTGAAATTTGTAGAGAGTTTGTAATCTCTCTTGACCCAAATAAATATGTGTTTTATATCCATGAAGTCAAAATATTAGGTCACATTATCTATAAGAAGGGCTTATCCATTGATACTAAAAGGGTGAGTACCATCTTGGCATTGCCTTCATCCAAACATAAAAAAGTCTTGTAAAGTTTCTTTGGGAAAATTAATTTCATAAAGAGGTTCACTCTTGATTTCTCTAATATTTTCAAGCCTCTAACCTCTATGCTAAGAAAGGATGAAGTGTTCACTTGGACTAGAAGAAGGAAAGAAAGTTTTGAGGAGAATAAACAAGCCATTTCCCAAGCTCCTACTCTTGCAAGTCCTAATTTATCAAAAGATCTCAATTTGTATACCTTTTGGAATGAAAAGGTAATCTCTACTATGCTTACTCAATAAAATGAAGAAAATTTGGTGCATCTTATTTCCTTCTTTAGTCAAGGTTTGGAAGTCTATGAGGTAAGATATACTTATGTTGAGAATTAAGTACTTTCATTTATTATAAGTCTAAATAAGTTTAGGCATATGTTGTATAAAAATAACATTCACATATTTTTACCTCATCCTAGTGTCAAAGACTTCCTTTTGATCAGAGATTTGAATTAAAAGAGTGTTGGTTGGATCATAAAAGTGATGTAGTATGATGTGGAAATAAAGACAACCAAGCTAGTGAAAGGGAAGGGGTTATGTGAGAATCTTCCTTTAGATTTGAAGGAGAAAAAAGAGATTATTTTGGAACTCCATGATGAACCTATGATAGTTTCACCTTCATCAATGAGAATTTTGGAACAAAATAGGATCCATTTTATTCAAATTGGTGAGTGTCCACAGGCTTAGATAGATCTATAAGAAGGTAATTTAGATTGAAATCCATTATTTATGTAATTTTAAATGGATTATTTTTTAGTAAGGAATTTTTAGGTGTGTTATTGAGGTGTATTGAATTTCATTATATTTATAAAGTAATTTTTAAGTTTCATGATGGACTAGCTAGTGGTCACTTTGTTCCAAGAACCATAACTACTAGGATTATGAGGGTTGGATACCTTTGGCCTAATCTATTCAAATACACCCATTCTTGGGTAAGGAAGTTCTAAAAATGTGCTCTATTTAATGTTAAAAAAAATATTTCTCCCTTGCCTCTTCATCTAATTCAAGTTGATGCACCCTTTATGCAATGGGGTTTGGATTTCATAGTCCTAATCAATCCACCTTATAGTGTTGATCAAAAGTCGGTATTGACTACTACAAATTAATTTAAAAGATGGGTGGAGGATATATCTCTCAAGGAGGAAAATGAAAACTCAATTCTAGACTTCTATGAAGGTATAATAATAGGGTTTAGGGCTCCTTCAACAATGATTTTAGATAATATATTAACTTTTCTTGGAATGAATACAAGTGAATGAAATTTGAAGCATGACATATATCCTATCACCTCTTCAAACTAATATGTATAAGGGAATGGACTAGATGAGCCCACCAATAAGAATTTTATTAGGATCATAAAGAGAACAATGGAAGAGAACCAAAGGACTTGGGATTTGAAGTTGAAGATAACCCTTTGGGATAATAGAATTACCCCAAAGAGAGTAATTGGAAACTCACGATACACACTTGTTTATGGGAGAGAAACCAGTCTACCTATTTCACTTGACTTACCAACCTTGGACCTCACTTGTCAACTAAAATTTATGGAGAATGAGTGCATGGATGTTAGGTTGTGTGAGTTGATGGAGCTTGAGGAGATGAGAGATAAAGCAATGAAAAATATGAGAGCTCACCAAGAACAAACAAAGAGATACTTTGATAATAAATACATGCCAATAATTTTCAAGGAGGGATACATTATCCTAAAGTGGGATGAAGATAGAGATAAACCTAGAAGACACACAAAGTTTGATGCTTTGTGGAGTGGTAAATATGTGATCACATAATCCAAGAAACAAATGCTTTCCAACTCTCAAGGTTGGATGGAGAGGAGATTAATATCCAATTCAATGGGATATATCTTAAACATTGTTACCAAGGTTCTCCTCTCTCCTTGTACATAGTTTCTTGCTTTCCTTGTATTCCCTAAATGTTTATGCACATGTGTGAATTTTGTATTATGTCTTACCTTGTTTTGTGTCTTACTTTGTATTGATTTTTTGGTGTAGTGTGTTTTTTTTGTGATGTTTTTTGTAAAATTATTTTATATTTGTCTTCAAAAAACCATTTAATCCATTGGCCCTGACAAGATAAGGCTACTGGTCCTTAGTATAATAGGCATACTACCCTTATGAGTCACTATTTTACTAACCAAATTTGACTTTTTGGTCAAGCTGGGGCACCCTGAGGCAAAAAAAATTATTTAAAATATTTTAAGGGGTCCTAATATATTTTCATAGGAAGTATTACTTGTTATGTGATGTCATTTGAGGTCATATTAGCTTTGGTCTTATTTGCATTAGTTAATTTGTCCATTGTGGGTCATTTTATGTGTCTTTAAGACTCATTAATAAAAATGGCATGTTTCCCAAGGTGACTATGTGTCTTAAATTCATTTAAAACGTCCAATAGGTTAGTATGATTGTCATAGATGTCAGTCACAACAAAAGGTTGTAGGTTCCCTAACTAAAATTGCATAAATCAATTCAAAAGAGATAAAATGGCACTTGTACAAATTTTTGGGAAGTGTGCCACATGAGGAATACCATGGGCATCTCTTAATATTTATAAAACTAATCTTCATGCTTGGTTTTATTTAAAACAATCATTTTGATGCCAAAACCATTCTACACATTTCTTGCTTTTTTGGAAAGATTGAAGTTGCCTTCAAGTTTTAGCTTGATATAGAAAATATAAGTAGTTTCAGGAAAAACTATTTTGGGAGGTGATATTACACTAGAATAAATTAATTTTAATATAAATAAGTGTAATATTGGTCAATTTTGCTTTATGAACCATCACTAACAAGTTGACTATGCAAATTTGCTAGTTGATTGGTGCACCCTATAGGTTTTGCTAAATTTCTACCAAAACCATATGAACCAGTTAGTGATGTTAGATACAAAGTATGTCTACTTAATTATCACATGGTATCAACTCTTGTTTCATTATTCATGATGTTTGGATGATAAAATTGGCCTATGTGTACAAGAGGGTGTCAATATGTACAGTTTCAATTGGAGTGCTTTTGTTTGTTGAGTGTCTCTCTTCTATAGGTGTCTCATTCAATTGGGAAAGAGTGTTACATAATATTATTGGTCATGTGAATAAATCCTCTCATTTTTTATCTCACCATGACATTCTTTGAGTATCTTGTAAGTTTGTCCTTCTTTATTTACCAACTTCATGCTTAGTTTCAATTTCAATCCCATGCATAAGCTTGCCCATCTTATCTGTGAAGTGGTATTAGAGAGTTATTAGCTTATATAAGACTTTTAGAGTTAAATGAGGTTCCTTTTTATGATTTTGGAGAGTTTATTTTGATCATATGCTTATTTTCCATGCCAAGGGATTCATTTGAGACCCATGTCTGCTCTTTTCACCTATAAACATGTGATTTTCATGTTAAAAAATGTGTTTTGAGGTTGGTTTCAAAGTGTTAATCCATTTTAGGAGTGAAAAATTCATTTGGGGTGTTAGGATATTTAAAAAAAACATATTCTTACTTATTTCCATCTTCTTTGCCTACATATAGTCAAATGCATACCTACAGGTAGCTATAGTAGAAGATATGAGGTCAAATGGGGTATTGAAATGTGAATTACAAACTTCTTAAGGTCCAAATATGTTGATAGGACTTAAGCATGCTCATTTTACACATTAAAAAGGTAAATGAAGGTGAAATTATGTTAGAAGGGTAGTGGACTGTGTTTTAAGCCAATTTTCCCTAAAATGGGAAAATAAAGCTCTAGGAGGTTTTGAGGGACCTCCTAAAGCATGATTTAAAGAGGTTTCAATGTGTTTAAATGGATGAAATTTGTATTACTATCATACAAAAAATATCATGACATATTTGATAAGGATAGGACAAGAGGAAGATGTTTTTACAGAGCTTCAAATGTACCTTAGAACACACTAAAAAGCTTTAGTAGTGTCTACAAGCATCTAGGAGTGAACAAATTTTGATCATTTTAAGGAGCAATATTGAATAAAAACCCAAGAATATAATGAATAATCTAGTATGATGAGACAAAAATAAATAAAATTCATCAATAAAATGTTTATATTGAGAATTTTACATGCCAATGACCACTTACAGGCCCTTTCAAGCATGAAAATGATACCTATAAGTGTCTCAGTCTAGTCAAACAAGTAAATTGAAGAGGGAATGGTTTGTGCATGTTTTATGTGGGTCTTAGTATATCCAAAGTGATTTTGATGTAACAAAAATATTGAGAGTTAGATTTTAAGTCAAAATACCTCTTTTCTCACCACAACTACCCTAGTTAAGCCTTATCTCCACCTATAATAGGGTCTTAGGAGGAAGTGTCCCAATCAAGGAAAAGGGGCATAGTTTTGAGTTCCAATGGAAAAAGGGGGTAAGTTAAAATGAAACACATATGGTATAACCTCAAATAGTGTTTTAATTATTTGATGAACATCATGATAAAATGAAAAAAACCCATGTTTTCACGTACAAGTAGGTTTTTGGATAGAGTACTCCAAGTTAAACAATGATCACAAGGTTCATGCAAGATGATGCTTTGGAGTCTCATAAGGATGAATATTATTTGGATAGACATGGAATAAATCTAGTATGAATTAAAATTACCCTCATATACTATAAATAATCTCAATAAAGGACATTAAAACCTATAGGCTAAGGTAGAATAGGGGTCTTGGCCTACCTGTAACATGGTACCTAGTTTGGGCTATAAGAGACATATGAGGACCAAAAATGGAGTTTAGATGACATATAAAGTATGGATAATTTTAATTATAAACAAGATAGTATTCATAATATATTTTTTATATAAAAAAAGTATATATAGACCCATTAAGACCTTGCATATACCTATAGATGAATATGCACTCTTAATGAAGGTAGGGGTCTATCATGACAAAAGAGAAGGAAGGTTGAAAATCAACTTGAAAAGGTCCATTATAAGTTAAATAAATGTTTGACACACTTTAAAAAATCCTAAAATATTCTCAATCACTTTTCCTTGCTTGGACAAAGCTATCAATCTGTATAGGGGACTAGGAAACACTTTGCCCAATGAACAAGCATGAAGAATCTATGTAGGAAAAGTGTTTTAAATGGATTAAAAATATAAATTAACACAAAATAAAGATTATAAACATGTTAAAAAAAAATATAATCATGGTTTTGGCTTGGAAGAGTGACTACCAAGTGGTTTTGGAGAAAAATGTGAGAAAATAGGGGTTTTTTAGCCACTTTTTTAGAGAAATTGAGTTGATTAGGTACCTAAATGAGGGAATATGACTTTGTAATTTGGTATATAGAATCATTATGACCTTATAAAACTCAAAATATGTTTATTTTTACATGGGGATGAGGTATATATCTCTTTCTTTTGTCTCAGATATTAGCCAGTCATGAAAATCAGAACATTGACAAAATAGGTAAAGGGTGCCAAAATGAGTAAAGGACCTAAGATGAAGCCTTGGTATATCAAAATAAAATTATGTGACGTGTATATAATATATATTTATACTTATTAATAATAAAATAATATTCAACCCCTCAATGTGATCTAATTATTCAAGCACATAGTCCAATTATGCAAGTCTTCACTAGGCCTAATTGGCAAATGAGAAGAAAAGATGAAAATGAGTGTTTGAGAGATCAGGTGATGGATTTGTGAGTATTAATGAGGTATTAAAATTAATAATAAACCATCCTAATCATGTTATATCATCCCAATTGATCCAAAATAGTAGGTAGTATGTTAATGCCATTAAGCCTTTAGGAGGCTTAGAGTCAATTGGGTGTCTACTTTCATTTCTAGTCCTTGATGAGCTATCTAGATGATTGGGGCATGTTTATGGAGTGTATTTAGACATTTATGAGTTTTTTTTTATGAAAATAAACTTTAAGGAGGATTTTTTTTGGTCTTGAGATAGCTCAAGCATGCAATAAAGTGGAGAAATAAGATTTTTAGGGTAACTTATGAAGCTCATATATTTGTTAATGCTCTGCATGGAAACAAAAGGAGTTATGGGAAGTTGGAAAAGGTCCTCAAAAAATAATTTATGGAATTGGTTGGAAACTTTAACATGTCATCTGTATGAATAATGGTTAAGAATAAAAACTATCTAAACTCCTAATAAAACCCTTAAAAGAACCCGATGAGGAAGTTAAGCTTGGAGGGCCACCCAAATGGCATAGTTTAGCACTGAATCCTATTGGATCATGGAGAAGACTCCCTCATTCTCTCACCCATGCTAAGGAATTATACATAACTATATGAACAACATGAAAAATAGTATTTTTCTCATCATTTTTTATGTTTTCAAGTTCCAGTAGTTTTTAGAAGATGCAATCAAGTTTGGGGAAAATATTAGGACTTTTTATAACCCCTCAAAGTCAGCTCATTCCTGAGAAAAGTTTTTATGTGTTCAAAAAATTATTTTACTTTAAGCCATTCAAATTTGATATAGTGAACATAAGGGTGCAAACTCCAAGTATGGGCCTTTTTAAGGTGTACCTAAGTATTCTAAGGCCAAGATGGTCTTTTCAAGTGTCATTAACTATATCTTATGGGTTTTCATGGAAAACTAAAGACATTTTTGAGGCCAAGTGTGAGGGGTGACTGAAATAAGGAATTTTAGGATTGTAAATAGTGATTACATTATTCCAGGAGTTTCTAAAAGAGTAGGAATGTAACCAATGTATGGAATTGAATGAATGAAGGACTTCCCTCTTATTCCTATCATCATACCTATCCCTAGTTAGTGGTGGGATGTTCAAATAACTCTAAATGATTAAGGTAGTTTTTTGAGCTAGGATAAGGAATTTTGTGACACTTTTCATAGTTTTCATGACTTGTATGGATAATTAGACCTCCTAACATTACATGGTTTGACTCATGACTTTTTTTCATACAAATTTTAACCCATGTTTTGAGATTGACACATGTCCAAGTGACCTTTGAACTTCCTTTGCCTTGTTTCTCTCTCAAAAGCTATAAATATTGACTTTCTTGGCTCTTTTGGGTAGCCTCCATTGGTTAATGGGGAAACTCTAGCCAAATTTTTAATTGAAGGAATCTTGAATAAATAAACAAGTGCTTAATCATATGATATTCAATTGAGTGTTATTGTAATCTTGTTGGTCTTATCTAGTAAAAGATTATCTTTTATAGCATGTTCTCCTTAATTGTTCACCAAATGTGTAGAAGAGAAACTATTTTAGGTATTTGTTAGTGTTCTTTTATAAGTGTATATGTGTATTAGAAGTGGTTCATGATTTTATCCTATAAATTAATCCTTCATTACCCTCTTAAGTATCAAAGTGCCTTTTTAACCTAGCTTATGAAATACTGATGTAACAAGTTGCCTTATGTTATGAGTTTTGTGTAAGAGAAGCTTTATTTTGCTCTAATTGGTAAAATTTCAGTCAATAAGAGGAGATATACTATTGGTTCAACACCTTTTTTATCTTTCTTAGTTGTTTTCTTAACCCTTTTCATTCAAAAGTTTATAGATAAGAAAGTGTTTCAAAGATTGCATCAAGGGAACTAGCCCTTCTAGAGATTCATCTCAAAAATTTGTCACCCATAGTAAAAGAGATGTTTCCATTGTGCCACTTGGATGAGGAGATCTAGGCATCTCCTCAAGGGGTGCAAATCCAAGTGTCAATAATAATAATCCTTTATATTTTTTATCCCTAATTAAATAGATTTTCTTCCTGATATATTCAAAATGTATATAACTATGTATTCCTAAATCATCTTAATACAATATGACAGATAGAATATATTTAGTTATAAAGTCATAATAATAGTTTAATTTAATAACACATCATGAATATCATCTTAATACACTAAATTAATAGTATATTAAATAATGATACTTTAACACATTATATGTTATACCTTAATTAGTATATTTTTATGATCATTAGTGTATTAGTATCATTATATTACATTATAACATTCTAGTATCACCGTAGTTATACTAATAATATAAATATGATTTATAAAATAACATATCATTATTCTAAGATTGAGATTACTTAGTACTGAATATAGATTATATAACATGCAGTTAACCCTAAATTTATACATCCACTATATAAATTATTGCCTTTGAATATATATATATATATATATCACCATATATATTTATATTCCTATAGGACCTTAGAATCACCTAAATTATTAACATAATGTGATACAACTACTAGATTTATATTTACTTATGGTTTCATTGTAAAACTATTAACCGATACAACTTAAACTTTATTAATCAATATAATGTGATATTAGTTACGTATACTAATAAAATAAACCTTTGTTTTTATGTCAGACCTCTATCAAAAAGTGGGAGATATTAATAAGGTAAGTCATTTTATTTAATTATAGATAATTTTTATTTTAAATGTTCAAGATATGTAATAAAATATGTGGTAGAGGAGGAAAGAGAATCATTATTCTAATAGCATAGTGTGGAGTTTGCACTTGCATTTGGATTGTTAAATGTGCATGGTAGAGATATCTTGTTCAGATTCACTGGGATTTTACCAATATTCGAATATATGGTAAACATCATTTCCAGTAAAATAAAATAAAAATAGAAAAAATATATGCAGTGCTTCATTTAGATATAATTATTTGCTTATGTTTTATTATTTCTATATGTATGTATACAGATCATTGTACATATTCAGCTATTAAATTTTATATGACAGTCACATAAACTAAGATAAACAATTTTATATATAGGTATATATATACACAACTACACCTAAACTCTTTTCCAAAATTTGGATATCATAGGCTCCATACTAATATATAGGTGTTCACAGTCTCTAGGATTTCCTAATCTCATTCTTTTATGTTTTATAAACATACAACTCACTACTTATATATTATTTTAGTAGTGATGGAATAATATCTATTTAAATCAATGATATAAATAGACCACAAATTTTCTAAAAAAGATAAAATTATGAAAGGATAATACATGATTTTAGATATACATATATGCATTGGTCCTAGTTTTAGGTACCATTTTGAATACATAAAGTTCTCTATACAATTTGTTATTATGAATACATTTACATTCAGATCACCATACATAATCAATCCTATATTTTATGGATGAATAACAACTAATTTTAGTTCACACATACATCTATATGTATCAATAGTTATATGTATTCTAGACACTAAACAAATGTAAAATTTATAATACACCATTTGGTAGATCAATATATACACACAATTATTCATAAAACACACACACACACACACACACACACACACACACACACACACACACACACACACACACACACACACACACACACACACACACACACACACACACACACACATATTCATAATTTAAATCACCACATACCTTGTAATATTTTTTGGAATAGCCTGATCTAAGAGTTCTCAACTTGTTTTTATCCTCCTCCTCTTCATGGCACTGAATTTTCCTCCCTTCTGCTCTCCACCTACCTCTCTTCTTATCTTACTCCCTTCTTATCCTCTTATTCTCACCTAATTGTGCCTCCTCCCTTTATTTCTATGATTTTCTTTTCATGAATGTGGTGCTTTATTTAAAGTTGTCTTCCCTCTCTCTCTTTTTATTCAATGATTTTCCTCTATTATGTTTTTGTTTTTGTTTTATTTTTTCCCTAAATATATACTTTCCGATTCTATTTTGGTATATATGTATTTTTTTAAGTATAAAATACAATTGCTTTATTTGTCTTATTTCCTTTATGAGTCTTTTCTTATTTTTATTTTATAATTACTTAATAATAATATTTCTTAATATAGATAAATAATTTGAATGAATTAACCAATATAAGGTCAGTAATATTCTTTTAAATTGAAATGGTAGATAACACAATATTATTTAAATCTAAATTATAACAAGGTATTCATTGTTATCACTACACTATCTAGGTTATCTATGTCCTTTTGTCATATATTAAGTCACATAATGATATTACCGTTATCATAAGGATAATTGGCCAATGTTCTCAACCATTACTAAGACAAGATGGTTAGTGTACATATGGTAATACTAACATATTTTATGCAAATTTACATTTTCAAAAACATTAACAATCATGAATATAATGGCATGTTATAAATTCAAATGAACATTCACAATACAACCACATAAAATTAATTCACCTAAGCATAACTCTGAACTAACACACACATATGTAATTATCTAAATGTAGATAACAAAAATAATGTACTAAAGCTAACAATTCAAATAATGCATATACATGTACTACCTAATATGGTGTGTGCAGGGGTTCTAGACATTTCCGTATCATCCCCCTACACCTCCATCTACATCACCCTCTCTGATGATGCTCTTCCTCCATCATGATTTGAGTGATGAATCTCTCCTATGTCCAACTCATGACAAGAAGGTAGTTAGCTCATAACATCATGACATATATCAAAAAATATTATTGAAATAACATATCAACATGATCATAATGTAAATAATTTACAATACATCTAACTTATCATAATGCAGTCATGTAATTAAATCAACATACATTTATCCCATAAATAATATGACTTATAGCTTGATTAATAAAAATCAAATTAGGTCATAAAATATAAATATCCATGGATAATCAAGTTATTTTTCTTAGAAATAAATTAGGATGTGACATCCTTCCCCCTAATGATGGTCATTATCTTGATGACACTAAATATAAGTTCTAAATTAAAATAATACTTGTTTCTACTCATTTTTTACTATTTACATTCAAAAGAAGAAGAAACTAAAATTTAAGGGTCACAGGTTAAATGATACTTGGATTAAGTTGTGCACTGTATCCAGATGTTGTAGGAGCTCCTCTTTGGCTGTGGAGGACACACCTATAGATAAGAATAAGACTCAAACACAGAAAAATGTTAGCTAAAGATAAAGTGGACTGCCAAGCAATGCTCAGTTCGAGAAGCATAAAGCTCTGTGAGGGATGACAGTCCACTATTTATAAGTAAAAGTGTCATAAAAAGAGAAATGACAAATGACTTAACAAAGAGGAAAATAGATAATGCGTACATATTTCTTTGCAGTCTGTATGTCACAGTCACTGACATCGATAGTCTTGCCAGCGTTGGTTGGTCAAAGGTGCTGACGTCAGCTATATTGCTGATGTTGGTTGGGGTTGTGGTCGATGTCGATCAGGGCAATGGGCCTTGGATGGGTTTTGGATGGGTTTTAGAATGTGTTTGTGGTCGACAGAGGGGTCTAAAAGGAGTCTGGGTCTATGTAGGGTTGCAAGATAGTAAATAGGGTCTAAGAAGGGGCAAAGGCAAAGGGTTGGTATGTAAATGGATAAGAATAAGAGGGAGGCTTCTCAGCCTTTCCAGAAAGAAATTTGGGTCGAGTTGATTGTATTCAAAAATAGTAAATAGAAACTAATTACTAATGGATTCTAAATACTGAAATGAAATAAAAGAATACTTAGCTTTGTTTGTGGCTGATGTCAAAGATCTTGTGCAATGTTTCCAATCCAATGTCTAGAGTGATTTTGTAGAGTTTTTGTAGCCAAGGGAGTGTTAGTCAAAGTCTGATACTTGGTCTTATAGTGTGTGCATCCACGTCCAAGATTCCAATGGTGAGAGCCAGAGAGAGAGAGAGAGATTTGATTCAGGTGAGAGTGATTAGTGATTAAGAGAAGCCTAACTCAACATTAGAATTTAGTTTATTTAACCGACATTGGTGATCCCACTGGTGTCAGCTGACATTTGACTGACATTAGTGGCAAGAGAATGGGTAAAAGGTCTATTTTTAGCCTTCTGCCCGTCTCCATCCGCCAAGTGCATTTGCCGTTGGAGAACGGTCAAAGGATGGGGTTATTAGGCACGAGTGTTGGTTAAGAGGTTGGAATGGGTCTTAGGTAGTTATGATATGAAGGACTTAGTCATAGTGTGAGTCATGGGGTAGGAAATGGTCTTAGGGCAAGGTGTCCAAGGTGAGGTGTCCTAGGTGAGGTGTCGAGGTGATGTCATTATTTAAAATAAGTTGTTTATTTTAAATTAATAAGATGTGTAAGGGACCAAGGGGAGTCAACACAATTTTGGTGTCTACATTTGCCCCTTTTTGTCTTGTTGGTTATTCTTGACAAACTACAAGAAAAAAATAAGGTGTAAGTTGCCCCAAGTATGGGATGAGGTCCTTTTTGTCTTGTTGGTTGTTCTGATGAATTGCAAGACAAAAATAAGTGTAGGTTGCCCCAAGTATGATGATGAGGTATTCCCCCTCAAAGTGGGAATCAAAGAGGGCAATATAAAATTGATTGCCGATTTGATAGATAGTGAATGGATATGGTGAAGTTGGAGTGTGAACACTGCAATAGTTGAGATTGCACGTATACCACTTCACATGATAGGTAGGTCAAATTGTTGCAGGCAAGGTTGAGGAGTGCTAAAATCAAAATAACTGGTCCCTAGATTTTTAGTCATAGCTAATTGGGTTAAATGACCAAAGTTATAGCTCTAATGGTCATCGTGTTCCAAGTATCTCAAGCTTTGGAAGTGCTCCTAGAAAACATGAAAAATGTCACAAGTAGTGGGGATCAACTTGGGCGTGATCCAATACTTGTGAGGGTCGTAATGTGGGTTACAGATAATTTGCTATATATTCATGAGGTAGCATATATGCAATCAAAATAACCAAGGCAAAGTTGTCTCAAAAGTGGTCATAGTCTAAGGATATAGTCATGATCTCCAAGGTGGTTGGTTGAGTCAGGTTGAGATATAAGTGATCTCAAGTATTGTTTGTTGTGGTTAGGGAGATGTATGTGATCTCCAATGTGCCCCATGAGAAGTCAAATGTGACTTCTATAATGTCAGGGCTAGTGGTTTGGTCATGAGTTTGGGCTGGTTAAGTCAGGATTAAAGGTGAAATGGTTTGTCCATCAAGCAGATGAACAAACAAATGACTGTTGTCATTAGGGAGACGAACGGGTGAATGGCTGAGCTAACCTCGAAAGACTGAGTGCTGCCTAAATAATCTCTATGTTAAGGGCCTCAAGCCAATGTAGTTCTCGCCAAAAAGGGAAGATGGAGTCAAAGAGGTTGTTGGTTGGTTTGGTTATGTTTGAAATGATCAATGTATGATGATGTTACAACCTTTTCCATATTATGTGTTGGTGTATTTTGTAACATTGGTTATGTGGTTTTTCATCCCTAGCAATTTTCTATGTTAGTGATGGTGTATGATAAAAATGAAATGAGTGATGATGTTATAGACTTTTCCATATTGTGTGATGGTGTATTCTATAACATTGGTTATGTGGTTTTTCATTCCTAACAATTTTCCATAATGAAATGAGTTTATCTATGCTTTAATAATTTTCATATTAGTGATGGCATATGCTTGACATAAATTGTGTTTGGTTGTTAGTTTCCATGCGTATTGTTTTCCATAGACACTAATGGGAATGGGCCATGATAATTTATATAACACAAATCGGTATTTGCATTAAATAAATCATGAGGTTATGTTAATGGTTAGAAAATATTTTGGTTTCGTTTGGTTTGGGTTGGTTATAAAATGTTTTGGTTTGGTTGCACATGATGAATGTGTATAAGAAGTGAAAGGTGTGTTGCTCTTTCATTGACAAGGACCATAATGATAGCATAGATAAGGTTTTTGCAAACAAAAGCCCCGTTCATGCATTACGCCATTGACCATTGGTTTGTGTTAGAAAAGTACTCAGATCACTTGACATTAATTGAGCTCAAAATCCCTTGAGAATGTTGGGGTAATAGGTTTGATTATGTGATATGTGAGGGTAGCATAACCCTTTTTAGCAGGGATAGCTTTGCCCCTTTTATAGGTGACCCTGAGAATGACTATAGACAAGTCCATGACTTAATAATTTGTCAGTCATTTTTTTTTGGTAGACTGATCAATGCAGGAAGTTTACTTTGGGATGTTGTTTTGTGTTGTGGTCATGTGAAGTTAATCGATGTGGGTAGCTTCTGAGAGGGTGCTGTGTATATAGAAAAATTTGGGCATAGCCATCCTTTGAGGGAGTGGTCTATGTTTTGCTTTATATATTTAAATGTCTAGCTATCCTTCAAGGGAATAGTCTATTAATTACAGTAATGATGTAGCTGTCCTTCAAGGGAGCAGTCTATATTGATAGTTTATGACCTGTGAATAGGCATCCTAATTTTATGATTTTGTTTTGTTGACTAAACTTTTGGTCATAGACTAGACTATAGATGTTTAAGGGTTCCCTTTTATTAGGACAAAGAATTCATGCTTGACAAAAGTGTTAACTAATGTTTGTAGGGAAAAGGGTTGAAAGAAATAGGAATGAGGATGATGGGGGTTACTCAAGGGATGAGATCAAGTTAAACATCAAGTGAATGATTACTTGATTAATAGTAGAATGGTTGTAGATGCAAAGCATTAAGGGGCTCAAGTTTTGGTCAGCCTTCGAGAGAAGATAGACGATAAGTCCCTGATCCATACCTGTGCGTTATTATGTAAGGTCTAAGCCAATTAGGAGCAAACATGCCTCATTTTATTCTTTCCATATTGGTCATGTGTTGGTTATTAAGAAGTTGGTTGATGCTTGGTTGATGTTTTAGTAGTCAGTATAAAGTCAAATCCCCCCAGTTGCTTCTGACAGGGACAATGTTTAACACCCGTTGCAGATAATCAATGGGTTAGATAAATGAGATGGAGAGAAGACATTGAAGCTCCTATTTGATAAGGAGTGCGACATGAGGATGCATCTTGAAAAGCTTTTGTCTGATAGGCTTAGTTTTAGAGGGTGAGATCTTGATCTTCTAGGTTAGAGGTTGGAATCTCAGAATTACTGACGGTGATGGAGGCAATGGTTGGTAATGTTTTGATTAAAGAAGCTAGTGGTTGGGGGTCTTTGGGTTGGACCTTCACTACCTATAACACTTTAATCAAGGTTTAGTGATGTTGTGAAGAGATTTGAATGAGGTCATACAAAGACATCTTCATAGGGGTTTGGTGAAGTTGTTTCACCATGGAGTTATGAATTGTCTTGGAAGATGTTGATTGGGATGTGCCCAAGATTAAAATCTTGGGTTTTGGTGGTTAAGGAGGCTTGATGAATGGATATGTCTAAGGAATAGAAATATTCTCTTTTCCTTTATCCTTTGATGTTTGGGACCTGGTACCCACATTGATAGTGTTGATTTCAAACAAAGGGGGAGTAGGTGATAGAGGGACCAGAGTCTGACGATGGGTTCTCGATTTAGGTGAAGATGTTTGAGAGGCATGGGATGGTGTTGGTGGTTTGTTGAAAGGGTGGTCAAGAGGATCCTTAATGAAAGGGGTGTCCTTTTTCAAGTGTTGATGAATGAAAACCTTAAGAGTGTAGCAACACTCAGTGTCATGTCCAGGTGTGTGATGATACGCACAAAATTTAGTGTCGTTGAACCAAGATGGTTTTGATTCAAGAGTTGATGAGTGTGAATGTGAGGAGGTTTGGGAGGCATGGGATGATGTCAGTAGTTTGTCAAAGGGGTTCTTAAGAAGAAGGGTGCCTTTCTTCAGGTGTTGACGAATGACAACCTTAAGAGTGCAACAATGTTCAGTATCATGTCCAGGTGTGTGATGATATGCACAGATTTTAGTGTCGTTAAACTAAGATGGTTTTTGTCTAAGAGGTTGGTATGGTTTAATGGGTGGGAGAGTGATGCTAAAGGACTGCAACAATTGGCATAACAACGAAGCATAAGAACCCACCAATGGGTCTGTGTGCTTTGTTGCAGTAGGAGATGACAAATTCTATTTAGGAGTTGTTGGAGGAATTTTCCGTACCATCTTTTTGTTTGGTGGTGTGACCACATGCATAGATGGCACTTTTGTGGTGAGAGGTGCCAAATTTTTTGGAGGAAATATATGTTTGATGGGTAGAGGGAGTAATGAAGGCAATTTGTTTTTGTGAGGTGTTGGAGTTGGGAGCACTCCTATTAAAGTAGATGGATGTGGACCCAAAATAGAGGGCAATGGTGAGGTGGGGGAGTTTTTTGTACCACCTTTTTGGTTGGGGGAGGAGTTCTCTGACATGGTTTAGTAGCCTTCTTTGGTATGGTTTGAGGACCACTATTGTGAGGGGCGAGGTTCACATCTACCTTCACTTGTGGGTGAGTGAGGTTTGATATAGGGTGAACACCAAGAGATTTAATCTATCTCAACATGGTGGATGCTTGTGAGGGTTTGGATGAGGTTGCATGAGGCTTTATAGTCAGTCGTTTGGACGATTTGGGTGATCACAAGAGCAGAAGCATGTTAGACATAGTAATCACGGGCCAAAGGTGAGAAAGAATCGTCACTAGATCTTCTTTAGCCAAAGTGGGTGAAGTGGCAAGTTCTTCTCTTGGTGGAGAAGGGATTGGAGAATGTGGCTCTTCGAGAGGATAGAGCGCAGGGAAGGTATGATCATTTATTGATGATGAGAAGGATGAGGGTGAGTCCACTAGCATTGGTATCATCAAATCATCCTCCAATATGGGAGAGGTCAAAGTAGACTCTCTTATGTGTGAAAGTGGGTTGGATGGAGGACTATCCTCCATTAGTGGAGGAAAAATAAGAGAAGAAGGCTCTTCTACCTATAGTGGACAAATAGGAAAAGAAGGCTCTTCTACCTGTGATGGATAAATAGGAGAAAAAGTATCTTCTACCTGTAATGGAAAAATAGGAGAAGAAGGCTCTTCTACTTGTGGTAGACAAATAGGTTTATTAACCTCTTCAAACTGTGGGAGAGGTTGGTTAGAAACCATGTCGATCATGCGTATATTACACTCTTGAAGGTCATCGACTATGGTCTGAATATTATTCTAACTTGGGGGATGGTTAGGGAATGGTTGTCTAAAGATGTCTATGTTTTGGTTAGCTGGTGCATTTGGGTTATCCAAAAAAAGATCCCCTTTGTCCAACATGTCTTGAATAATGTTTTTGAAGGTTTTACAATTGTCTGTGTCATGACCCTTGACACGATGATATTTACAAAATTAATTTTACCTATACCATGTAGGGATGGCTTTTAAGGGGTCAAATTGGGGTGGTTGAATTTGAGGGAGGTTGAGGACTCCCTGCTTGACTAGTTTATCCAACACGGAAGCATATGATTCTCTTATTGGAGTGTATTGATGCTGTACATATCATTGTTTGAATTGTCTAGTGATGTATTCTGATATGGAAGGCTGAGATTGGTTGGTTGTGGTAGAGGATGATGACCTAAGTACCATAACATTTGTTGTTCCCTTAGACTTAGAGTGGGAAGAAGGTTTAGAAGAAGAAGAGTCATTGGATTTTGCATTGGTACGCAATTTGACCTTATCTTCTTCAACTACATGGAGTTCAAGCTTTCAGGCCATGGTGAAAGCTTCGTCTAATGTGCGGAATGTTTGAACCCACAAAGTAGATGAGATGTGCTTGGCACATGCTCTTGAAAAGAGCTCAATGAGTTTAGTTTGAGGTAATGAAAAGGAGAGTTGGTTGATTAAACCTCTCCAACGGGCGATGAAGTCAGCTATTGACTCATTGTCGAATTGTCTAATAGAATAGAGGTCTGTGATAGAGACCTTCTTGGTGATGTTGATTGAAAAATGGTCAAGAAATATCTGGGCAAGTTGAGTGAAGTAAAAGAGAGAATGACTGGTAATGGAGCTATACCAGTCAAGGGTGGTGCCAGCAAGTGACATGGGAAATGTGAGAAGTAATAATGCATCATCGTGTGCTATAAGGTAACAAGCGTGTCTAAACGCTTGTAGATGTTGTTGTGGGTCTTTTTTACTTTGAAAATAAGTAAATTTTGGGAGTTCCTTCTAGCTAGGATATGGTATAATAGGCACTGAAGGGTGGATGGGTTTGTTGCAGATTTGTTCATATGAAAGAACATTGCTTGAACTAGAAATGGATGTCTCAAGGTTGGACATTTTATCCATCAGCATCTAAATTAGATCAGCTGATGGATTGGCAGGAGGGGCACCCCCCAGGTTGTAAGGTACCTAGAAGGTGTTGGGAGGGGCATATGATGTACTTGGTTGCATTTGTATAGGTGTAACATATTGGTAGTTCATCATAGGGACTGATGTTGAGGCCAAGGGGACTTGTGCCATGAAGTTGGAGGGCACAAATTGACTAGATGCCACTAAGGGTGGTTGATTGGCAGCGAGACTAGTTAAAGGATGAGTATCAACTCCCATGTTTATGGGTGCAAGAGTGGGTGGGATAGAAACAAGCAAGTTTTGAAAAGGTATTAAACTTGTTTGCATTATTTGTGGTTGAGGGGGTACGAAAACCCTGATGGAGGTAGGTCCAGAAAGGGATGGGGAGGCCAAATCTTGAGCGTTGGCCATGGTTGGGTTACTGGTCAAGGCAACAGCTTTAATGACCATAGGTTGAGTAACAGATGGTGTCAATATCATTGCCGCTTCAGTCAAAGAAGTTGGCATCCTAAAAATAGGATTATCTAAAGGGTCTCATGTTTGGCTTCTTGTGAGATAGTGTTGGAGAGCCTTGACATTGAGGTTAAGGAATCTCTCAAAATTTTGATCCCCTTCAGGAACAATTGAAAGTTGGTCAGGTGTTGGTTGGATAGAAGTACGCTCAGTATCTGAAGTATACTCCATTAGATGAGTCGATATGAAGGGCAAAGGTGGAAGTGGTTGTTGCCTTGCATGGTTAACAAGAGTTTTGGCTTGACTACGTGTCAAGACCATTCAAGATGAAAAGGATTCAGGTTTCAAAAATTGTATGTTTTAGTTTTAGAAAACCAAAGTGTATGTTTAACAGCAAAAAAGTCAGGTTTTAAGCTTGATGTTTGGGATGAAAATTTGTTGACAGTGACCAACATCGGTTTACTAATCGATGTCGGTGAAGATGTGTTGCTGACGTCGGTGAAAAAATTGATGTCAGTGAAGATAATTTGCTGACATCAGTGGGAAAATTGATGTTGGTGTCTGTGTATTTCTAGAAACTTAGAAAACTAAAAGTTTTTGGAAAGAAATAGAAATTTTGAGCTATTTTAGATCTCAGAATGATGCGTCCTCACTAACTCAAACAACTAGATAAGAACAGTAAAATAGATGATGGCAAGGAACCTCTAAACATTAAATTCCTAAGAATAAATTTTAGAGTCATGGTGGCTTATGGCTTTGAATAATATGTTTGGGAATTGGGCCTTTTAGAATGGGTCTTAAAGAGGAAATCTATGGATGGTTTCAGGTTATGTTTTGGTGCTCAAAAATCTATATTAGGTTCCATACGTGGCCTGGTACTAGGGGCTTGCCCCCCTCACTTCATGAACCTAGAGTTGAGCTGGGCCACTTAGCCAATATATACTTTGCCTATAGTTTATACTCTGTCAGAGAATAGAGTGGGTCCTCCTCTTGGTGGTGAAATCTAAGTAGGATTGCCAGGTAGGGTAAGGTATCCACTAGGTGATGAAATCTTAGATTGGCCTTGTCTTAGGTATGTTTAGATGTTTGATTGTGAATGTGGTCTGGTTGTGTAACATATGTGCACTACGATTTATTCATAATGCATTTTAATTACTAAGTGAGAGGGATAAATATGCATTCAAGTAGGAATGAAAATGCAATAGTGTTTTTAACCCAAATTGAAATGTTGTGTTCAGATGCAAACAAGTGGAGAAAAGGTTAAGAGTATGAATTTTCACTACTCTAAAATGCAAGGAAAAAGTGACAAGAAGAAAAAGAAAGATATTCTTTTTAACTTGTGCTAATGGTTTCTTTTCAAAAGAAAGAGATAGAAGAAAAGGATGCAAGAAGAGAACCTAATGCATCTATATGAAAGTTTTCTTTTTAGAAGAAATGAACCCAAGGAAAACTCCAGGGGTCCCATCGGGCGTGCCAGAATGTTTCTACTCATTTTTTGCTATTTACATTCAGAAGAAGAAGAAACTAAAATTTAAGGGTCAGGGGTTAGATGATACCTAAATTAAGTTATGCACCATATCCAGACATTGTAGGAGCTCCTCTTTGGCTGTGGAGGACACACCTATAGAAGAGAATAAGAATCAAACACACAAAAATGTTAGATAAAGATAAAGTGGACTGCCAAGCAACGCTCGGTCTCAGAAGCATAAAGCTCTGTGAGAGATGACAATCCACTATTTATAAGTAAAAGTGTCATAAAAAGAGAAATGACAAATGACTTAACAAAGAGGAAAATAGATAATGCATACCTATTTCTTTCCAGTCTGTATGTCACAGTCACCGATGTCGGTAGTCCTACTAGCATCGGTTGGTCAAAGGTGTCGATGTCAGTCATATTATCGATGTTAGTTAGGGTTATGGTTGATGTCAGTCAGGGCAATGGGCCTTGGATGGGTTTTGGATGGGTTTTAGAATGTGTCTGTGGTTGACAGAGGGGTCTGGAAGGAGTCTGGGTCTATGCAAGGTTGCAAGACAGTAAATAGGGTCTAAGAGGGGGCAAAGGCAAAGGGTTGGTATGTAAATGGATAAGAATAGGAGGGAGGCTTCTCAGCCTTTCTAAGAAGAAAGTCAGGTTGGGTTGATTGTATTCAAAAATAGTAAATAGAAACTAATTACTAATAGATTCTAAATACTGAAATGAAATAGAAGAATACTTAGCTCTGTTTGTGGCTGATGCCAAAGATCTCATGCAACATTTCAAATCTAATGTCTAGAGTGATTCTAAAGAGTTTCTATAGCCAAGGGAGTGTTAGTCAAAGTCTGATACTTGGTCTCAGAGTGTGCGCATCCATGTCCAAGAGTTTGAGGGTGAGAGCCAGAGAGAGAGAGAGAGAGAGAGAGAGAGAGAGATTTGATTTGGGCGAGAGTGATTAGTGATTAAGAGAGGCCTAACTCAACATTAGAAGTCAGTTTATGTAACCGACGTCAGTGATCCCACTGGCATCAACTAACATTTGACCGACATCGGTAGCATGAGAATGGGTAAAAGGTCTATTTTTATCCTTTTGCCTGTTCTCCATCCACCAAGTGCATTTGCCGTTGGAGAATGGTCGAAGGACGGGGTTATTAGGCATGAGTGTTGGTTAGAAGGTTGGAATGGGTCTTAGGTAGTTATGATATGAAGGACTTAGTCATAGGGTAAGTCATGGGGTAGGAAATGGTCTTAGGGCGAGGTGTCCTAGGTGAGGTGTCGAGGTGATGTCATAATTTAAAATAAGTTGTTTATTTTAAATTAATAAGATGTGTAAGGGACCAAGGGGAGTCGACACAATTTTGGTGTCTACAATACTCAAGAGAAAAATAACATAGTATGAAGTATCAAATCAATCAAATGAATATGGAAATCACCTATATAACTCATCATAGTCCTCTTAAGTATCACTATCTTCAAATTATTGGTCCCACAAGACCTTACACTATGACATCTCTTTATTGCATAAATGAATTTTATGAGTCTCAATTACTCTGATTGGTTCTACCATTACCACCATGGGATCTAAAACCTACAAAGCATTCCAATCTAACACATGTGAAGGATCAGTTATATAATTCTTAAGATAAGGAACATGGAAGACATTATGTAATAGAGTTATGGTTGGTGGTAATGAAAGCCTATACACTACTTGATTGACTACTTCTAAAACCTCTAAGGGTCCCACATATCTCAATGAAATTTTAACTAACTTTCCAAATTTAATCAAGATCTTCTATAGCTTAACTGATAAGAACATTTTATCACCTACTAAAAATTACCTATTTATTCTCTTCAGATTAGTATAACTCTTTTTCCTATCATTAACCTTGGCCAATCTCTACCTGATTGATCTAACTTGATCTTCCATTTTTGAACGAATCTCAGGTCCAAAGATTAACCTATCTTCCAACCTGTCCTTATTGATTAGTGTCCTACACCTTATTACATATAATGCCTCAAATGGTGCTATATTCAAAGTTGATTGGTATGATTTATTGTAAGAAAACTCAACTAATAAAAATAATCTTCTCACTTATACTACTGATCCATGCAACACATACAAAAAATATCCTCTAATACCTAATTAACTTGCTCGATCTATCCATCAATCTCTATGTGATATGTAGTGTTGAATTTTAGTTTTGCACCCAAAGCTAAATTCAAAGTTACCCAAAACCTAGAAGTCATCTTCAGATTATGATCTAAAATGATCTTCTCTATAAATCCATGCAAATGATACACTTTGTTTACAAATATCTTTATAAGAGTAGGTGAATCATATTTTTTGGTATAAAATGAGCCATCTTGGTTAGCTTATCAACTACTACCAAGATCATATCAGGCATATTTAATGGCAATGGTAAACTTTGGACAAAGTTCATACTGCTCACTTTCCACTTCCATTCTACTATATCATGTGGATATAATAATCCATTCGAATGCACATGTTCAGCGTTCACTCGTTGACATTCCAAAAAATATGACATAAAGTCCACTACATCTTTCTTGATTCCCTTAAATAAATACAATGGTCTAAGCTTTGCCAGGAGCTTGGTTACTCTTATATGTGTTGAACATGGAGCATTGTGTAGTTCCTTTAGCACTATGCTCTATATATTCTCTCAATTTGATACATATATCCTTCCATTGTAACATAAAATACCATAATTCTCTAATTTAAAGCCATTATATCTATGAATCTGAGCTTTCTCAGATAATGCTTTCATGACTTGACAATATAATTCATCTCCTTGCAAGAATTTTATCACTTCATCCCTTAAAATACTCCTAATAGCAGCCACAATTGTTATGTGCCTTCTATGGCTTAAGGCATCAGCTACTCCATTTTCCTTTCCTTTGATATAGTTGATATCAAAATCATAATTAGACAAGAAATCTAGTCATCATCTTTGATGACCATTTATATTTGGTTGGGTGAAGATGTGTTTGAGTCTCAAGTTATCCATCTTGAGCTCAAATGGTTTTCCCAACAATTAATGCCACCAAACTTGTAAAGAATTCATAATTACTACAATTTTTAGGTCATGAGGGGCATAGTTCACCTCATAAGGATTCAATTTCCTTGATTCATAGGCTATCATTATACCATCTTACATAAGGAATCTTCCTAGTCCATCCCTATATGCATTTATGATCATTGAAAATTGACCATTGGAACCAAGAACTCTTAGCACTGGTGCTGAAGTAAGCCTTCTTTTCAATTCTTAAAAAGATAAATCATACTTATCTAACCAATTAAAACTTTCATTCTTCCATTTTAAATAATTAATCAGATTAAAAATCTTAGAAAAATTTGGAATGAACTTACTATAATAACCTACTAACCCCATGAAACTTGTCACCTCATGGGCATTCTTTGGTGTTGGCCACTCCATAATGGCTCTTATCTTTGCCAAGTCTACTAAAATACCATCTACATAGATAATATGCCCCAGATATTGCTTTTTTCTTAGAAAAATGTACAGTTAGACAGTTTACCATAGATACTACCAAAGTTTGGGAAACTCATGCTCCATGGATATTTCTATCTTGTACATTGTATTGTATTTATTATTATTGAAACATTATACCTAATGAGATGTAATTATTTAATTATTATAAAATAATAGAAATTGTTGCATGTTTGTACAAATTATGACTAGAAATATGTAATTAATTTCTATATTTAGTTATGTTGTGTTTCATTTGATGATAGTTATCAATGATGGATATATGTCACATACTTATTATATATTTAATATACATAGAGTATTTTATCTAGATCACTAATTATATTCTCATGATGAAATCTAATGAAAAAATATATTGATTAAATTGACATTAATTATGTCTTTTATTTTTATGCATAGGGTATTGATGACTATATATGAATCAAACCCTAGATCTTCATCTTAGGTATTTGTACGTTGCCAAAAATGGGTTAGTTGGCTCAAGATGTCAAGATGAACTAAAGGAGCCATATATAAATGAGTGATACCTACATACCCAATAATTCAAGGAGGGTTTTAGACATATGTAGTTCTCCACTAGGTGTTGGTTTATGTATGTACAACGGTGCAATATACTATTGTGAAGGAATGCAATGATCTACCTTGTAATTTTACAAATACTACTCATAGATTGTACTTTGAGTGCTTCAGATCTATAATATGACTGATCTTATGACTAATATAAAAACAAGAAAAGATAGGGAAGTACAACTCAATTTTATAATCAATTGAGTGATCTTGAATATGTGTTTTCCTAGTATTTTCTAGATGAATAATGAGTAGGTTTATACTAATATTTACACCACTTATTTTTAAAATATTTCATGGTAGTGCTCAATAATACAAATGGGATGACCCATAGGATTTAAAATATTTTCAAATTAGATTGCTTTTGAATAATAAACACTTGATAAGAATTTAGACACTTGTGTTGATGTAAGTGTCCTTATGTGAGACACAAGCGTCTATCAGGCTAGGGAGTTATTGAGGATCTAAAACTAACAGTGAAGAATAAATATTAGGTTTTAAGATCTATGCATAATGTTACAAATCTAGGTCATTGTAAATAATTGGGTTAGACCATAACATAAGTATTTAGGCATAATGAGATGGTGAATTCAATCCTTTCATCATCAAGAAGGTCTATACTGAAAGGTAGATCCCTGATAGATATTTGTAAAGGATACAAGATTGAGATGCTATATAAATCATATTTTAGTGGTTATACATGTATAACAATCCAAAAGGGGAAATCACATGCGTAGAAGCCAAAAATTAGAGATGATTATTTAAGGGACGGTTAAATTTCAAAATATTACCTCAAAATGAAAAGGATAAAAAACTTCATATAGGGGTCATGATTGTTTTCCATTCCCAATGCAAACTAGATAGTTTAGACTTTTAAGAAAAAATGTAACATTTTATGTCTAGGTCCATCTAAACATGTGTTTAGGGATATTTTTAGATGATGGAACATTTTTATAGGTGATGGATGACATTTTAGAAAATAAAATGTCCTCACATGTGTTTAGGATAGAATAAGGTGTCAAAATAGGTTTGAATTAAGTACACAAGTTAATTAAAGTGGAAAGGGTTAAAACTAACATAATCAAGTATTTATGACCAAAATTTAAGTGTTTATAGTTTCCACCCTTTTAGTCTCAAAATGAAATTGTTAGATTAAATGAAAGATATACCTTAGTGTCTAATACACACTTCATCTTTGAGATAGTACTCCAATCATGCAAGGCACCATAGTTTTGAAAACCTTGAAAAACACTTGAATTAATTGCTTAGTTATTTTGAAAACTAAAATTTAGAAAAGTTTGAATTTAAAATTTGAAATTTTATTGAACTTTGAATTTTGAAAATTACTTAAATCTTAAATTTTGAAATTTTTTAATTTTAAAGCATGGGAGTAATACACCTGTTTATATGAAACCATAATTTCTCATGTGACTTTGCTTGGATATGATGCTTCCTTGAATCAATGGAGATATTTATTCCTTGATTTAACTAAATGGATAAATTTGTGGGTGATGAAAGCCAAAACTTGAATTTTCACTTGTACAAAAAATATAACCCAAGGGATATAAAAACCTCAATTTAACTCAACTAGTCTTTATAACCCCAAAACCAAAAATGAGTTGAAATCCAAAATGGATTTATGGACATAATATTAGGGGGCATTGAACCTCTAAATTATGCATTATGCACTTAAAATTAATTAAGCACTATAAATGGTTTGTAGATTCAAGTGAGATATTGTTCATAAAATTCATGATAAAAATAAAATGGAGTACATCCATACCCATACCATGTATGGAGATTAGTAAATAGTATTAAATATTCAAAAACTAACATAATGTGTAATAACTTGTATCATAGCTCCATTGATAGATTTAGAATCTAAAACTGTATGTAGATGTCAATTATGAAATCATGTTTGAAACCTATATATGAACCTATATCATATACTCAAAATCATGTGAATTTATAATTTGATAATGCAATGTGAGTGCATATGTATGGCATATGCCCTTATAATTTATGCTAATGACTAAATTTTGAAATTTTTGAAAACTCAATTTTTTTACAAAAAATGATTTTTGTTTTTTAAAAAGAATTATCTCAAGTATGAAAGCATACTAAATTCCCCCTTTTAAGGTGAGGTATTTGAACCTAAAATTAACTCATCTCAAAATAAAAATTAAGTCACTAAAGTCCCCCTTTTGGTTGTATTTGGGTTGCCTTCTAGCTGTATCTAGACATGTTTTACATTTTTAACTCTCTTGGTTCTTTGATAGACCCTTGTTCTTTCTTATTGTGTTCCTCTCATAGGGTTTAGGGACCCTAGTTCAAAAATCCCCCCTTTAAACTCAATAAAAAAAATAACTTCAACATGTTAATTAATATATAATCATTGAATAATGTAGTTATTTAACCCTTAACTGAGATACATCAATATAGTATAGGTTTAATAATATAGAAATGAATAAACACAAGGGTGATAAATAGATCTATAACAATCCAATTAATTTACAAATTGAGATAAATAATATTTTAAATTTATAATACTTAGATATGTTAAAAATGAAAAGTATAGATATTATTGATATTGAAATAAATTAGAAATAAGAGTACTTAACTAGTTTACTTGTGCATGTAGTTCTAGGCTAAAACATGCTAGACGAGGATTATATTAGGATCTTAAAAAAATTATTAGATTCTATAAATTTTTATTCTAGAGCCTCAGAATCTTGTATTTGATCTAGATAGTTATGCCAATGTTACTATCTAATTTAGATGTAGGTGTTTAATATGGAATATCATCTAGATCTAGGTGTGATCACCTAGAACCTTATTAGTTTTTTTTCACCTTTAATCTAGTGTGTTCATATCATGTACATAGGTTATCACTTTTTTTCAAATGATAAAACCCTAGCTTCTTCACCCTTGGAATGATTGTGGAAAAAATGGATTAGTGTGGCATATAGTGTCAAGCTACCCTAAGGATTCCTTTATCAATGGGCCTTACCTACATATCCAATACTTTGAATAAGGCCTTGTACTTATGTATTTATCCCCTAAGTATTATCTTGTGTGTGTATCAAGATATAATGTGTGATAAACAAGTACATAGAGTGACCTAGTTTGTAACTTGAAAAGTATGGCTCATGAATGGCTCCTTTAGTACTTCATACCTATATATGGCTTGTCCTTATGATTTATATTTAAGTAAGAGAGAAAAGGAAAGATTTTCTCACTTAAGTTATTATGGGGGAACTTTTTATAAGTTTCATTATGATTTTTTCATTTTGTGCTAGGTGATGAATGAATGAGGGTTGATATTATATTCATACCAATCATTTTATAAAATATCTCACAATAAGACACTTAATCCCACCATAGGGACACATTACAATTAAAAAAATTGATGACTTTAGGGAAATGTTGGACACTATAATAAAATGGATACTTGTATCAACATAGGCATATAAATAGGATGCAAGTATCTAGGAATCTTTAAAATAGGTATTGGTAAAAAAAATTGTAGAGACATATGATAAGCAGGTTTATAACATTTTGAGAAAGATAGAAGGCATAGGTCATTAGAATAGTATATGGTTGGACTAAGAGATAAGTAATAAGCATATAGATATAGGATGTGAGCCTTTAAGAAATAAGAGGGTATTAATAACTGAAGGGTACAATCATGAGATTTACTTTCCAAGTATACAATAGTTAGGTGCTACATAATTTAGATTTAGTATCTACATTTTCCCCTTTTAATCTAGTGATGAAATTTCTAGTTTAAAGGAAAATAAATGCATAATTGGGTGTGTATAACACATATTTCCTTTGCATGATCCCAACTTGAGTGATTTTATAGTGACTGACTTGAAATAAAAAGCATGTTATAATATATAATCAATTCATATAATCTAAAATTGAAAGCATTAAAATATTTGAAAATAAAGAGACCAAGGGTAGGAGTACACTTGTGTATCAATGAAACTATATTGCATTTTTGTTAAATTGATTTAAAAATATGCATCATTATAAATCTTAGGATCTGATATTAGGAAAAAATTAAATTTAGAAGTGCATATGTAGATAGAGATTGGAGGACATCTTACCCCAACCTTGGTGAAAACGTGATTTGCCACCTAGTAGTTGAGGTTAGCTCAACTATGCAACCCAATAATATTGACATACTAGTGGTTATGAGTGATCCAAGTCAACTCACACTATCAACTTAGTAAAGATAGATGATTTAATAAAACCCAACATATAAGATTGAGTGATGTAATCACCTAAACCTTCCCAAAAAAGTGAACCAACTACTGTAATATATTATCTCAATAGCATAATGTAGAAGTCCATCTTGGTATGTTAAAGTTCATAAAATTATTTGAAATATGAAATTTGATTTTGATTTTTCAATTTAGGTACCCTTTGAATAGCATATGCACCTTATATGTGTTTCATGTTGAAACCTAGGTATAAAAATGGTATCAATGGATATAATTCTTCCACAAATGTGTATCTAAATTATATAACTATGTAGGTGTAGAGAATATGTTTCCAAAACATGCCCACACTAAAACCTAAAACTAAAAATTAGTGTAAGTGTGGATAAGATGTTTCCCTAACATTTCCCTACTTTGTGTTTAAGAGTGAGAATTAATATAAGTGTGGAGAACATGTTTTCCAAAACAAGCCCCCACTATATATCTAAAACTATGATAAATGTGGAGAATATGTTTCCATAACATGCCCCCACTATAATATGGATTTGTGAAAAATGTGAATTCCATGCCTCTATGACATGCCCCCATTAATATTCCCCCTTGTTAAATTGATGTAAGTATAAACTCATATTTACATTGCTTCAAAAGGAGAATATAATTGTATAAACTATATATGTATCATGTAACATATAGGAAAAAACATGTTTAGGTAGATATATCATTAAATCGCATAAAATGTGATCATATAAAGTCCTAAGATACATGATATAGATCATGGTAACATTCAGATATCAATAATATAATCTCAACAAGTAATCAAGCACACATATAAGAGCCCTCAAAAGTAATTAAAAATACATTGGTCTAAGGAGACCTTAAACAAGGGGCATGGTCAAATGCCACACAATCAGAGGGACATGACTTGGTCAAATGTCCAAATATCATGTAAAGGAATACTAACATTCCCATACAATAAGAAATTATATATGAAAATGTCAAAGATAAGAAAACAAAGTCATGGGAGCCATAAACAATGGAAAATATTAAAATGCTCAAAAAATAAATACAATAATAAGAAAGATAAGAAACTCAAAGAAGTTCATAAAATGGAAGCATGGAACATAAGCAACTATCATAATCATATCATACTAGTCTATAGATATATGTTTTATAAAAAAAACTTAAGTACATAGCATGTTAATTACACTACAAAATATATAACCATGGATAAAGGCAAGTGTAATTACATAATCTAAAACATGACTATGGAAAATGATGATAAAATGATATAACCTAGGTGTATCATGATCAAAGGAGGTGTGTTCCACCAACATCCATGTGACATGAGTAGAGGGAAGGCCCAACATACAAAATATCATAGATCATTTATTTGTGTATGCATGTATCACACTCAAAATATGCTGAAACATGTGTATATAAAGAAATGAGATGCTAGGTACCAATATAGAACTAACAACATAGATGTCAAGGAGTTAATAGAATAGGTAAAATATTGAAAGTTTTTTTGGATTTTTTTATTTTTATTTTATTTTAGGAATATTTGGACAATAAAATACTATCTTATGATCTCATCTAAGGGATTCTCATAAGTATCTCCCCACTAGGAACCTGGTGCAAGAAATTGGTGATACTTCTAAGGATCATGTATAGATGTGTTATCAGGAACTATAGGATCTATGATGATCTATGTATGTGTTAGTGTCCTAAATTTCACCCTAGTTGATCAAGGAGACTATTTAAGTCCTCTTACACAAATCAAGTCCAACATGGGAATGACCCTAGGCTATGGGTTACCTAAACATGGGTTAAACATCTAGATAAATATGTCTTCCTTCTGAATCTATCACCTAAAATAGACCTAAAATAATAATTACTTGGAAAAGGGGGGAGAGAGTAACAACAATATATGAAATCATATAAAATAAAGTGATGTACTAGTAATTGGAACACTTATACTTTACACAAAACACACTATAAGACACATTCAAGACCAAAGAATATCAGTCCCACATAAATATTTCACAATAAAGCATTGACCATGTATCAAACTAGTATGAGAGAGTAAATATCCACTTCAAAGATAATTAATAAACTATATATTGCACTTAAAATGACCTATGAGGATTAAAAAGTACTTAATGAAGGTGATGGAACTTAGACATAGGCAAAGAAAGCATATATTCACTTAACCATAGTATATGAATTCATAAAACACACTTTAATTTAGTTTTGAAAACATGATGGTATTAAATATTTATTACATAAAAAGGTGTTATATTACAAAAAATTTCATAGCTTAAGAAAGACAAAGAATAAGATTCAATTTCTCTAAAAAATCTCAGAGATTTCTTATCTAAAAAACTTTTAGAGAGAGACACAATGTAGAATAAGATGTAACATATATAAAAAAGGGGAAGAAGAGGGGAAGTTGTGATGGATTAACACCAATTCAAGGATATTGAGTCATGATATTATCAAGAAGGAATCAATCTTTTAAAATATCTATAACAAAATTGAATGCCCATTATCCTTATCTATCTACTAAGTCTCCTCCTTAGAACTCCATGCCACCTTCTACTTGATTTGCTAATGAAGACAAAATTCTCATATCGTAGAACTAATATATTCATGCCACATCTACTTTGAATGGCCATAGGTACCTAATTATCAAAAATGTGACCATATCAAAAGATGAGACACTTGCCCATAATCACATTTATGTCTATATTTGCTCAAACTTGAATATAGGTCCACTATAGATCAAAAACCAACCCAATCTATTAGTTTTCACATAGTCACAATATCCATGAAAGTATAACAAACATTTAGTCTTTCTTGATCTATATATTAGGCCCAAAAAGACCCATTTTACCTCTAAACCATGTGAAATTTGAGAAGCTACTACACATGAGGATCTTCAATCTAGGAGAGCAATGAACACATCAATGGAGTAATCCTATAATAGGTTCAATAGACTATAAATTATTGATTAGAGGTCTTGTCTAAACTTTAATGGCAATAGAGATTTATCCTTGACCTCCACTAGAATTGATAGGTCTAAATTAGAAGTCAACAACCAATAAATAGAGGAAAAATCCAAAATCTTCTAGTGGAGGTCGGTGACATGGCTCTTTGAAAGGCTTGTATCTTGAGATAGAGAACTCATTGAGACATTAAATTTGTAGAGGGTCTTATTGGAATTAAATGCATCATGTCCATGTAATTTTTTGGCTTGTGAGGCTCTCAAAGTGAACTTATTAAATGTACAACCAACTTATTCCACTCATTCCTGCATGATGTCTTGATGATGTTTGGTCTCTTAAGATCACCAAATTTTCACTTTAAGCCCATTTAAAGTGTTTCAAAAGGTTTAAAATGCTATGCGATCTCCTCTTGAATTATATATACTCTTTTTGACATTGGTTCACTCTTCAATCAAGACTCTGCTCAGCTTCTCATTCTAAACTATACATGTAGGCCAAATTTGGATAACATCTTTAGTGACTTGGATGGGTAGCATGATTTTTAAGCTTGAGAACTCAGACCATTTACATGATACATGGAACATTTACATGACTATGATCCATGACTATAATAAACCCTATTTACTTACAAGGATAGTGAATTCCACCAAATAGGGAAAGAAATAAACAAGAAAGGAAAACTAACCTAATCAAAGTAAATGTGCAACAAAGCACTTATTTGGGATAAAAAAATAAACTAATATGTTATAACAATACTTGGAGGAAAATCAGCACTAATTAACTATGTACAAGGAACTTATCTTCCTCAATAATAGTTTTTTAGATGTATCCCATTGACTGGGATGAGAAGCTCCTCGCCATCCATCTTTGTAAGTTGGAAGGAATTATAGGATTTGTAGCTAGAGATTTTGTATGGACCACTCCAAAGAGAATCAAACTTTGTATGCCTTTCTTGATTATATCTATTTTCATCCCACTTAAGGACCAAATTTCCCTCTTTGAAGTCTCTTGAAGAAGTTCCTTTATTAAAATATCTCTTCACTTGTGCTTGATGGGCTTCCATGGCCAACATAGACTGATGTCTTGTCTCTTCTATCTCCTTGAGCTCAACATACATGATTTCCATTGAATCATTTTCTATAATCTCAAGTTGATACACTAGTTCCAAAGTAGTAAATTCAAAAGTAGAAAATTTAAGAGAAATGGGCATTCTTGATTCCTTACCATATACCAACTTATATGTAGAATTGGCTATTGATCTCTTATAGGTGATCCTATCATCCCATAGATCTGACCTCAATTTGAGATGCCATGACCTTAGATTATTTTTAATAGTCCTTCTAATGATTTTTAACAAGTTCTTATTGGTTGACTCAACAAGACCATTACCTTATGGATAATAATTTGATGAAGTACTAATAAAAACACTATGTTGAACTACCAACTGGTTGATTTTAGACCCCATAAAATCCATAGCATTATAAAAAATAATGGTTGAAGGGACTCCAAATCTAGTAAGTAAACCTTCATAGAAATCTAGAACATTATATATATTGGCTTCTTTTAATGCCATTGCTTTTATCCATCTACTAAAATAATTTATAGCAATCAATATACATTTATGTCCTGAGATTGAAGGGGGATTAATGAGACCAATAAATTCCAATCCCCATTGTAATAAAGGTTTGATTCACTATAATTGGCTGCAAAGGTAAGTCTAAAAGTTTCACCTGTCCAACAAGCATAGCACATTGTCTACATTTCTTAACCCATGCATAAAAATCACAAAATATGTTTGGCCAATAATAGCCACCTCTCATGATTTTGTGGGATATTATTCTAGCTAAATAATGTCCTCCACCATGTTCATCATGGAATTACTTAAGTAATCTCTATGTTTGACCTGGTTCTATGCATCTTAACAACATGTCATTGATATCTTTCTTGAACAAAACACTATCAACAAGGAGAAAAGGAATTGACTACAATCTAAAGTATCTCCTTTTTGAAGGGGTCAAATTAAAAGGATAAATACCATTATGGATGTATCTTACCATGTCTTCAAACTAGCTAGAAGGTGAGGTGTAATCAATTATAACTTGTTCATCATTTGACACCATAACCACTCCATTAACCTCTTGTATGTCTTGGGCTAAATGTTCACAAAGTCCTTTGCCTCTAACTAGATTTTTCACTTTATCTCCATATCATAATGCATTACCTTGGTTATCTAACCAACTTTTGTTATTTATATCCTTGTTCAAGAGAAAATATTTGATACTTGGATGTGCAACCATCAAATATATCTTATTATTAGACAATAAGTATCTAAATTTATTGAAAGACCTTATAACTTAAAGTACATGATTATCAACAAAAGAGTACCTTATTTCATATTTTTCCAATCCTTGATGGCTATTATATTCTCTAAAGCCTCTTGATTCAACTGCATGAGAATACCTAAAATTGTGTTAATGTTTGCATAGGTGTACAAGAAGAAATCCTTTGTGAAGATAGGGTTCAGGAGTGTAGAAGCACTGTCTATGGATTTCTTGATCTCTTTAGAGCTCCTCACTCCTTCCTTAGACCAATTGAAACTCTTACCCTTCTTTAACATGGTTATAAATGGCTTAGCTAAAGTGGAAAAATCTAAAATGTACCTTCTTATAAAATTGACCTTGCCTAAGAAGCTTTGTAAAGCTTTCTTGTGTTTGGACAAGAAAAGTACAATAATTGAATCTATCCTATTATGATCTATACTTGTACCATGTTTTTAAATCATGTCCAAGAATTCTACCTCCATGAATAGAGAAAACACACTTTTTAGGATTAAGAGATACCCCAAATTGCCTACACCTTTCAGACACTTATCTAAGATGAATCATGTGCTCATCTACATTTTCAAAAAACACTGTTATGTTATCTAAATAAACAAGTATAAACTTGTTGAGGAGACCCTAGAATCCCATATCCATGGATTTATAGAAATTTTTCATAGCATTGGATTAAAAAAAAGGCATCTTTCTTTATGCAAATGTCCCCCACTTTGTGGTGAAGGCTATTTTAAATTGGTCTTCTTCTTTGAATAAAATCTAATTATAATCACTATAACCATCCAACAAGGAGAACCTTTTTGAACCTACAAATAACTATAAAATTTGTTCTATTGATGGCAATAGGTAGTGGTCTTTAAGGGAATATTTTTTTAAGTCATGAAAATTAACACATAGTCTAATCTCACCATTCTTTTTTCTTACTGGAACAAGATTTGCCACCCAAGTTGAGTGCTTAATTAGAAATATTATATCTAACTCAATGAATTTATGAATCTCAGCTCTCATCAAAGGCTTAAGCTTTAGATTAATTATCCTTTGTCTTTGTCTTACTGGCTTAGTATCATCTTCTAACTCAATTATGTGTTGAGCTAGGCTTGGATAAAATCCTTTGAGGTAATTGTACTACCATGTAAAGACATCTATAAAACTTGAACATAATTCAATGAAAGTTATTTTTTATAAAAGAGTGCAAACTTTGTCCAACTTCAAGTTCTTACTAATTGAAATTTCCCACATTTGTATAGTATTCTTCCTTTGTTGATAATGAAAAATTTTCTTTTATCAACTCATAATCTCTACTAAATATATTCTCAAGTGTGACCAACCCTTTGCCCAACTTATTTTTTTTAGTTACACAATCTACTCACCATACTATTGCAATATCTTATCTTGGTTCCTTGAGGAAAATTTAGATTCTTATTACAATAACCTAATAATCTAATTGTCATATTCAAACACTTGATAATTATTATGGTTATCTGGAATAGAAGGTCTTACAACCACATTGATGTGTGACTAAACCTTTTAATTCTTTATATCATCTAGGATACTAAATTGTGACCCAATGGTAGCCAACCTATCTACATGTTTATTTTCATTTGTTGACATGGCACAAATATTTAAAGTTTAAAGTCTTCAAGTAAGTCCCATTCTCTATTCTTATAAGAACTAAGTAATGGGTTATTGCATATATTTATACCTCTTACTTGGTATACTATCAGTTCACTATCACCAAAGACTTATAAGGTATTGACCTTTATATTTCTTTCCCATTGTAAACCATGAACTAGTGCTTCATATTCAAAAACATTATTTGAACAACAAAATTAAAACTTGAGAGAAGAGAAATACATTTGATTAGCTGAATAAATCAACATCATTCTATCCCTAATGCCATGTTTTTTTGTTGATCCATCAAAGTATAGTTACCATTGGCCATCACTAGACTCATTATCCTTCATCAAGGCTAGAATTGGTGTATATTTTTCATGAAGGAAATAAACACCAAATTCTTCTTATTAAATTAACTTATAAGGATCATGTCCATGCAAATCAAAGGCCCATTCATTAAAGAATAGATCTTGAAATTGATCTAGAGTTGAGCCAGTATCTACTTTATTAGTTTCTAGTACTTCATCTATCTAAGATAATACAGTTAGTGTTCACCATAGTTGGCATATATGGATCCAAATGTAAATGTGTAATAGGTTCAAAATGTTTTATTATTGTAGTACCATATCTAGTCTTGAATATCAAATATATCCAATCATTTGATAATTATCCCCCAATCTTTGAGGTAAAGTCCCTTTAAAGACACATTGCAAAATAGGGAGGTAAGTCCACTACAACTACATCTTGTTGAATGGTAACACTGGGATAAGAAAGTAATTTCAAGTTAAGATATTTGATGATGCCTAATTTATTTTTTAGTGACCCATCTAGTTGAATACTCCATTAGTATTTGTTTCATAAATAAGACCAATATTATCTTCAATTTATTTAGGCATGATAGTGCTACAGGTTCCATTATCTACCATATAATTATGAACTAAACAGTCCCCAAATATCAAAGAGAGGTAAAAATAAGGAGTCTTATTTGATTTGACATTATTTTTGTCTACCTTTCTCATTTTATGTACCTGTTGATCTTGTTGCTTGGTTGGCTAGTCCAAATTAGCTAAAATACCACCTTATTTCTCAATTGGTCTATGAAACACCTTAAAAGCTAAAAGATCTTAAATCAGCATGTCCCTTTACCCTATAATATAAATGGAATCCCACATGATAATGTTGATATTGGATTTATTCTTATGATCTATTATATTGAATGATGTTCCACTAACCTTTAGAGACACTTTGTGAACCACTAGTTATTCTCTAATTAGAGGTACTTCAGGGATTTTCCTAGCCTCTATATTCTAATTATTATATGTTATATGGGTATTAGGTTGATACTTTATACTCTTTGGAGCAATATTAGGAGTAATATAAGTATAGTTCACATCTTGAGCTTCTTCAATAGCTCTTCTTTTATCTCTAGTCAAAGTTGTAACTTAATTATTTGTATTATTAGTCTCACCAATGTGATTGAATGTAACATGATCATCTATTTTCCAAATCATATTAATATCATCAAGATGCCCTTGAGCTTTTTGAGTCTCTCCTTGGGGTACCAAATTTATCTCTTGATACTAACCTACTTAAATAAAAATATCTTCTTGTGTCATTTGTGGAATAATAATATTCTATGATACCAAGGCTTGGTTTTGTATATAATTGGAATTAAAAGGATACCAACCAAAATCTTACATCAATTTTTTTTATGAGGTGTCGTAATAATGGATTTTAAAATGGAGGGTACACTAGGGTCAAGGGTTTTATATGGTTTAGCTCAGGTTATGGCTCCTTGAGATTGATAAGGCGGTCTATTTTATTTGAAAGGTTGATAAAGAGGCCTTTGATGATTGGAGGGTTGATATGCGTTCTTTTTTTTTGTTGATAAGGCCTACCATAGTACTATTATCACTTGAGTTGAACTATCTCATTTCTAAAAACTTGTAACATACTTTTTAAATATCCAATCTCACTAACTTGATTAGAAGGGGTTAAAAATTGTGCTTTAGTAGATGGAATAGGAGCTATAGATGGGATTTGAGGAACTTGAGGGGGTGGAATAGGTTGTAGTTATGGTAAAATAGGCATTAGGGACCTTAGAGAAATTTTATTAACTTGTATCAAGTTTTTATCTGCTCTTATTACAAGCTCATAGGAATTTAGTAAAGTATTACCACCTATGGACTGTATCATCACACTAATATCATAATTAAGGGATTTTATAAAATACAAGAATTCATATTTTTTGGATGGTCTAACCAATGTAGGTATCCTATTTCATGTCTTTTAGAATCTAAGGTTGAAATTAGACATGAATTCATGGGGGTACCTTTTAATGGTAGTCAATTATTCAACTAAGGATAGATGATCAGATTTGTCTTTAAATTACATGATGGCTACATCTAAGTCATCCCAGGTAGTAATAGAGGTAAAAAGAATATTCTTATACGATTTCAATTTTTTCCTTTGAAGGAAACAACAAACAATCTGATAGCCACATTATCTTGAAAAACATTGTGAACAAAACAAAGGTTGGTAACATCTTGGATATGCTTAATAGTAGTTGCTTTATTCCATTTTCTTGAAAATAAAGGAATAATATTAAGGGTAGACATAGGAATTTCATCATATTGGGATAAATTCAAGGGATTTCCCCTATTGAATGGAATAAAAAATTGATTCTTGATAACCATTTGGGTAATGGGGATTTGGGTAATGGGGAAAATAACTTGGACTAAGACAATAGGATGACCATGAGATGAATATTTACTTTAAGGATAAGGAATTGTCTTATTGAACCTTGCTTTTTTATAATAATTTGAAGGCAATTCAATGTGTTTAAAAGGAGTACCTTTAATTGTCGATCTTGTATTAATAGTTGGCATGAAAGCATTATTTGGATGATGCTACTTCAAATTGAAAAATACTTATATTTTGATGATGGTAGATGTCTCCTCTTGATGTAAGTTCTTCTCAATCTTTAAACTTTAACTATGCCAAGGAAACTTTTGTCCCACTAGGTTTGCTAGAACTGTTGGTGTCCTATTTACACCCTAGTTGAGCAAGGAGATTGTTCAGTTCCTCTTACATAAATATAGTCCAACATGGGAATGACCCTAGGTTATGGGTCACCTAAACTTGGGTCAAAACTGTGGATAAAGTTTGCTTCCTTTTGGATTTATCACCTAAACTAAACCTAAACTAATAATCTCTTGGAAAAGGGGAAAGAGAGTAATAAAAATATATGAAAGCATATAACATGAGGTGATGCACCAGTAATTAGAACATTTATACTTTTCACAAGACACATTCAAGACCAAAGAAGATTAATCCCACATAAATATTGCATAATAAGGCATTGACCAGCTATCAAACTAGCATGAGAGGGTAGATATCCACTTCCAAGCTAATCAATAAACTATATATTTCACTTAAAATGACCTATGATGACTATAAATCACTTAATTAAGGTGAGGTAACTTAGACATAGGCAAGGAAATCATATATTCACTTAACCACAGTACATGAATTCATAGAACACACTTCAATTTAGTTTTACAAACATGATGGAATTCAGTCTTTATTGCATCAAAATGTGTTATAGTAGAAATTTTGACATATCTTGAGCAAGCCAAAGAATAAGAGTCTACTTCTCTAAAAAATATTAGGTATTTCTTGTTAAATAACTTATAGAGAGCCATAATGTATAATAATATATAACATCTATAGAAAAGGGGTAGAAGAGAGAGGAAGCTATGATGGATAAGCACCAATTCGAGCTTACTGATATTATCAACAAGGAATCAATCTTTTAAAAGATATATAACAAAATTTGAAGTTTCATTGACCTTATCTATATACTAGGTCTCCTCCTTGAAACTCTATGCCACCTTCTACTTTATCTGCTAATGAGGATAAACTTATCATATCTTAGAACTAATAGATTCATGCCACATCTACTTTGGATGGCCATAGGCACATATTTATCAAAAATTTGACCATATCAAAAGTTAAGACACTTTTTGATAATCATATTTATGTCTGTATTTACTCTAACTTGAATATAGGTCCAATATAGATCAAAAACCAAGCCAATCTATCAGTTTTCACATAGTCATAATATCCATGAAATGTTGAAATACATTTAGTCTTACTTGATCTCTATATTAGGCCCAAAAATACCTATTTTGCCTCTATACCATGTGTGAGCCGAGAAGCTACTGCACATGAGGATCTTCAATCTAAGAGAGCAATGAACACATCAATAGAGTAATCCTAAAATAGGGTTGATATGTTCTAAATTATCTACTAGAGGTCTTGTCTAAATTATAATGGAAACAAAGCTTTATCCTTGACCATATTTCCTGTATGATTGAATATACTTTTGACCAAGCTCTAATGGTGATATGGCTCTTTGAAACCTTCATTTTCCTAGGTCAAAAATTGGTTCATTGACCTCCACTAAAAGCTTTTAGATTTACCCTCTTTTTATTGGTTATTGATTGCCATATTAGACCTATCAATTCATGCAAAATTATCATCTCCTTATTGGTCCCCAAGATACAATGGCTCCTTGACTTTATCACACATCTCTAGATCTAAATGTATGAATGAATCTACATAGTAGATCTTCTTGGGCCCACTGCCTTGATCTTGTACCACATACTATTATATCTATATCCTTCTAGTGAGATATTACACTTGTCACCTACATGTTCTATGATGACCTTTTGAATTATCTCGCACCATTGGATCTAGATGTATGATTTAACACACATCATTTATTTTACTTCATTTGAAAACAATGGCTACTTCATGAGGCTTAATTTTGACATTTGTGTACCCATCATTTTGAACCCCAACTATTATTTAGTGTGGATTTATTTGGACATTTGCAAGAACTTTGAAGGCTTGTATCTTGAGATAGAGAACTCATCGAGACATTAAATTTGTATAGGGTCTTTTTGTCATGAAATGCATCATTTCCATGTAATTTTTTAGCCTATGAGGATCTCTAAGTGAACTTATTAAATGCACAACCAACTTACTCCACTCATTCCTACATGACATATTGATGACGGTCTAGTTTCTTAAGATCACTAAATTTTCACTTTAATCCTATTTAAAGTGTTTTAAAATGTTTCAAATGCTATGTGATCTCTTCTTGAAGTCTATATTCCTTCAATCAGGAATCTTCTCATCTTCTCATTCTGAACTAGGCATGTAGGCCAAATTTGGCCAATAGTATGTATGATAGGACTTTATGTTAATGAATAAAAAGTATAAAGAGTAGGTATCCATTGAACCCATTTCTAAATGATCTATGTTTCTTTGAATTAGATTAAAAAGGAACATGTTTAGGTGCTCTAGATATCTGAACATGGTGTTTAATAGATGAAGATTCCATAAAATCCACTATTTATCTATAATTTAATGGTCTCTCAAGTATTTGACTCCTAAAAATGGTATATTATGTTACTTACCCTTTCATATACTGTTAACCTTAGTAGGTTTGATAATTAACTACCTAGATACAAAATTCTCTTGTTCAAATGGATGCTAAAATGAAATTATGGAAACTTTAATTACCTAATTGGCATGAATGTATTTAACATACCCAAACATTGTATAAGGTAACACATGAAGTGTATATATCCAAAGTCATCCCAATAACATATCAAATACACATGTGTAATGTATAACTAAAAAGGAAACATTTGTTAGACCTACTTGTAAAGGTAAGTCAATCTCACTAAGAACCTATTGTGAGGTCCCCATAAAATGCTCTAATTTATTTGGTAAAATTATGTAAATAATAATGAGTATATCCCAAATTTTTGTGTAATTTCATGATGAAAACATTATAACTTTAACCATTATTAATCATAACATTGTGATCAAGGTATGCTTGAATGAATTATGAATGAAGATCTGAGTCATTATCCACAATCTCACTATCATCAAAATAAATAAAAGTTATTTAAATCATAAGATTTGTATGTTTTTTATAATACTAATAATACCATATAATGTTTATCCATAATTTGATAGAGGTGTATGTGTATTATATGCCATTTTCACTTATGTATCTTTCTTAGAATGGTCATGCAAAGTATTGTTAAATATCTATTGTTGCTAATGATCACCAAGTTGTGAACCTAATTATTTTGGAGGATCATCAAATGTAATATGTTGGTCATTGATAAGGTCTTGGATCTTATGCTTCAAGGTAAAAAATTTGTTCATAAAATGCCCTAAGAATTGGTGATAATCACAATAAGCATTCGCATTGTATCCTTTGGGTATAGGCTGACTCATATCAACCTCTATATGAGGAGGGGAAGATATGAGGTGACACTCCATAATATGTGAGAGTAATGAAGCTAGATTTATAGATAAGCATGTAAATTATCTCCTTGATGTATTGGATAAGACAAGTTGATTACTTTTATTAAACACTAGATTAACCATGGTGGTTTTTTTCAGGTTAATGATATTTTACCTTGTAACTTGTTTTGATATTAAACTTGGTATTATATTTAGATGTAGTTAGCTAGTTTGCTACATACTTAATCTTATATAATGAAATAAAATTTATTTCAAAATCCCAAATAACATGCCATAAGTCATCAAAATAGTTAGAGTTTATGAAAATAAAGGAATTATGTAAATGATCAAGCAAACATTGCTTGAAGATGTCTTAAAGCTATTTATCTACCATAAAAATTTTCATTTTATCCAACAATCTGTTATACCTCAAGACATATTCATTAATAGGTTCATTGGTTCCTTGTTTGATCATGGAAATTTAAGCACATGAAACCTTTTTAGTAATAATAAAATAAGTGTGCCAAAAACTAATCTGCAAGAGGTTGGAATCCTTGTACTAGTTAGATAGGTAAATAATATAACCACTTAAGAGTATAGTCCTTGAGGCTCATTGTAAATAATTTGGTCAAAAATTTATCATTGGAGGCATAATCAAGGCATGTTGCAAATAAATATTGGATATGATACTCGAGATCACCCTTTCCATAATAACATGTGAACTTAGGTACAAAAAAACTAGGTGGAAAAGGTTGTAAATATATCTCATGTGTAAGAGGGTTATGTAACACATCATATGAATCAATAACATGAGTATCCTATAATGCATTTTGTTTAATATTTGTAACCTTATCCTCCAATTTATTTATTAATTAAAGGAAAGTTTAAACTATAAACCCATTGGGATTTATATTTTCAATGTGGGTAGTCACCAAAGGGGATGTAAACATGGTTTGATTAAAAATAGTCATTGAATCCAATATTTGAGTTGAAGCATTTCGTATCCCAATGGTATATGCAACATTAGTATTTTGGTCATTTGGGAACAAAGGTATAAAAACATAACCCATGCCCCCACTAGATGTTGGAATCTATGAAGTATCTAAGATGAGGTATGTTTCAATTATGCCTTCTAATTTTTTAGTTTCTAATATGGTCTTGAGGATCCCATGAAGGTCCTTAATATTTTGATGAATATGCTCATGAAACATTTAACTAGATTTCACTTATTCTTGGTATATTTGATCATTTGAATTATTTTCATTAGATGCATGGTTTTCATTATCATAATCATCTTTTATGATAATCTCAGTATGTTGTTCATTCTCATCATTAGTATCATGATGGACCATAGGATTGGGTCCCTCATTGGTTTCAGACGTCCTAGGTGGTAGGAGAGGAAGATCAACGTATTCAATAGGTAGACCATGCAATATATAGCTACACCTTAATTGTATTTAAAACAATGTAATTAATAACTAAAAAACTATATCAATCTAAAGCCCTAATGATGGAAGAACCTTAGGAATTAGAAAAAAAAATCATTTGCATATGTTAGGTTTACCAAATATTTAACCCTAAATTGAGATGGGTCAATATAGTATAATATTAATAATATAAAAATAAATAAGCATAAGGGTGATAAATAGATATATATCAAACCAATTAATTTATAAACTTAGATAAATAATAATATAAATTTATAATATTGAGATATGTTAAAAATGGAAAGTATGACTATTTATTGATATTGTAATAAATTAGAAACAAGATTACTTAGCTGGTTTTTTTATATTCATGTAGATCTAGGCTGAAATAAACTAGAAATGGACTAGATAATGATCTTGGAACAATAATCTATAAATTTTCATTCTGGAGCCTCAGATGTTTACATCAAATCTAGATGGTTACATTAACACTATAGTCTAATTTGGATGTAGATGTTTGGTATGAAAGATCAATTGGATAAATGTGTAACCACATGTAACCTTATTGGTTTTTTGTTTCCTTTACTTTGGTGTGTTAAGATCATATACATAAGCTATCATTCTTTATCAAATGATAAAATCCTAGATTCTCACCCTTTCAGTGACTATGGGAAAAATGGGTTAGTGGGCACATGGTTTCAATCTACCCCAAAGTCCCCTCTATTAATGGGAACTTACAACATATCTAATACTATGAATATAACATTATACCTAGTTAGTTATCCCATATGTGTTATCTTGTGTCTATATCAAGATGTAACATGTGATAAGCAAGTACATAGAGTGACCTAGCTTGTAACTTGGAAAGTATGGCTCATGGAGTACTCCTTCAGTACTTCAGACTTATAGATGATTTTTACCTATGAGTAATATTGAAATAATAGTTAATAGGGAAGCTTTTCTCACTTTAATGTTGGATTGGGTACTTTTGGTATGTTACCTTGTGAGTTGTTAGGTTTGTGTTAGGTAAGGAATGGATGAGGGATAATCTTATATTCATACCAATCCTTGTGGAAAATATATCATAATAAGTCACTTAGGCCCACCATAAGGACACATTAAAAATGTAAATTTTATGAATTTAGGGCACTATACACTTTTTAGTAAAAGTAACACTTACTTCAATGTAGGCATCTAACTAGGATGCAAGTGTTTAGGAAGCTTGAAAATAGGCATAGGTCTAAAACTTTCAAAGATTTCTAATAGAAAGTTTATAGAATGTTGATAATGATATAAGGCCTAGTTCATTAGAATAGTATATTGTTCTACTAATATCTAAGAAATAATAATAAATATAAAGGTTGTGAACCTTTAGATAGTGTGAAGGTCTTCAGAATTGAAGGGTACAATCATGAGATATACTTCCCAAGTATAGAAAACTTAAGTGATATATAATTCAGATATAGTATCTACAATAGCATATGGAATGTTAGCATAATAAGACATTTTATTTGAATCATTTATGTAAAATAATAAGTATGACATATAATAATGTATATCAATTAAGCTCATAGAATAGAACATAGGGTTAGTATGTTATGTATTAGCTTAGTTCATGATATGAATCATGTCACTCATAAACCTTAACAAGCTCAATAATCAAACAAACACAATGAGTAAATGTCATAAAAATAAGGCCAAGGGCCACCCACAAGGTATATGGTCAAATGTCTTAAGAGATAAATATGTATACACAAAAGGACATGAATGGTGTTTTAAATAAGGGAAATCTTCAAATTTGTCACACAACAAAGGGCTAGGAGCCAAACACAAATGGATGTTCAAATGTCATACATGCACAAACAAGATATCATGGAGATGTTCAAACAATTTTCAGACAAGGGCCAAGGCCAAACACAATAAATAAACAAGATGTAATCTATTATATACAAATAAATATAATCAATGGAACATAAAACTATAAATTTATTTTAAACCATGCATATGTAATGTGATCACATCCTAGAAAATAACATATCCATGTACATTATTATAAATACAAATGTTAGCAATGAAATCTGTAAATATTGTATATCTAAATAGTATGGGAGTCATATAATTATAATATATTCATATACTATTACCTATAGATAAGATGCCCTCAATTTAGCAAGGCTACTGAGTAAATGCAAGTGCAATGCTTTGATCCTTGTAAAGTTTGTATGCCTTGCATAACACTCATGAATACCAATTAAATACATGTGTGGTAAAAGAATAATATGTTATATACACTCATGAGATAAATAACATATGATAGTAATGTAAAATAGATGTCTAATCATGCTCAAGTCTTGATTTTGAATTTTTGGAATATTTTGAATGTTTTTTTATTATTACATATTGAATTTATTTTATACTTTTTTAATTTATAAACTAGAAATAATAGAAAATAGTGGCAATCAAAGGTTATAAAATATAATAAAGGATAAGGATATGAATAATTCAGTACATGAGGTAATATAAGGATACACTATAAATGATGGCATGGCCATGTATGACCAAGATACACCCATTGTATGTGAGATGTGACTCTAATAAATATATAGGAGACTAAAAAATGTATTCAAAGGACTGATTATACAGCATCCTTTCACCAAATGTACACTTTTCAAGTTTTTCAATATGTATAAGCAATAAATCACATAAGGGGAAATATTTTTCATGAATAAGAACTAATTTACATACTAAAATTGATCAAAAAATTTGAAAATTGGGAGAATTAAGGCTTTATGTGCTTTGTTTCTAGTTTTTAAGTGAAATTTTAACGAGGATAGGAATATCCAACTAGGTTTTAGAATGGTAGACATTCCTAACCTTTACAATATGGTTTTGAACTTGGCATAAACTAATTATTTATCAATTCAAACTGTGAAAATGGGGATACATGGCATGAACTAGAAAAATTGGCCACTAGTTTGGAATGTTCAGATCTAGAAGTGAAAAAAAATGAGAGCTAGGAGATCAAATAGTCAATAACATATAAGGGTTTAAAATAATTGATCGAATGATCAAATTTATAATTAAAAGTAGATAATGTTGAAATAATTGAGAATCTATCAAATATATTTCTGGTTTGTCCTTATATTGACTCAAATAACTTAAAGGGGATAAAAAATAACTCAATGATGTGTGTGTGTGTGTTGAATTTGACTTTAAATATCATAATCTTTTAATCTCACTTTTATCCTTTGGAATTGAGGAAGATTTGAATGGATTTTTTAGATTTTTATTCCTTGCAACACTATTTTTAAAGCCATTTTTTTGTACATTGTATGATTCACATAATGGTATTTCATCATGTATTTAAAATTATTTAAATTAGAAATGACTTCTCCATATGATATTTTATATTTATTCTACAATAATGTGAATCCTTGGTAAGGAAACTAGGGTATACATGATAAACACATGAATAACTTAAGAAATGAACACATGAAACCCTAGAAGAAATCCTAAATATTCAATAGATAGTATAACTAGGGTTTAAATTTTTTATAAAATAAATGTATGGAAAATATTAAATAATTCAAGTGCATGAGCTACCAAAATCTTAGGAAGTAAATGCACAAGGAGTTCATCATCATGAAGTTAGCTATGCCATAAAATATAAAATGATTACAAATGAAACTAAGGATTTCCATTTTCAATATACATTTCGAAATTATCATTTTTCCATTCGAATGATATTAAAAAAATCATAGATTTCACTTGAAGACATAGTGTATTGGATTCGGTTGGCTATAAACTCTAGCATGTATAGATATTTTACAAAAGGTTATATCAAAATGTTATGGTTTTTCACCATGAAATAATTTACTTAAAAAATGAAATAATGTTATGAGCGAATCCAAAATCATTGTTGGTCAATGGATTTCTTCTATCCATTACAAAGCTATAATTTCATATAATGGAAGCATATATTTAATTATCGACAAAAAATAAAATCTTATGACCAATTATTAAGGTTTGAAAATTTATGTTTGCATTTTGGGAAAGATGGAAGAGAGGTAAATTTAAATATGATTCTATTCATATTGGGTGGAAGCTCATATTAAACTTAATTTGGTGGAAAGTGTGGTTGAAAATAAATGGCATAATTTTTAGAGAGAACTTTTCATCCTTGGATGATGTTTGGTAGGTAATTTGGAACAGAGTTATGGAAATGGTTATAATGTATACCAAATCAGATATTCAAATATATTCAAGGATGATGGAGAAGGAATCTAAAGTGTAAAAAGGGTAGTTCAACGCTTATAGTAAATCATCCCTATAAGGATGGATTAAAATTTAATAATGATGGAGCTTTAAAATGTAATCCAAGTAGATATGGAATTGGTGTAGTTTATAAAAATCATGAATGGATTGTAGGGCCACAAATAATAAATCTAAATATTTAGCTATAAGATCTAATTTTATGTGGGATGTTAGCCAAGGCTGCCATAATATAATTATATACTTAAATTCATAAATATTGATAGGTGCTCTATATTTCATGAGGAACTTTGATTTAGAGAAATGAAGATTGAATTTTTTAGTTACACAAATTATCCAATTGTGTAAGGAATTAGATGATGTGATCCAATGTATGTTAGCAGAACCCTGAATAAAGTGGCTAATTTCCTAGCTAATATAAGCTCTGAGAGAGACCTTAAGGTTCAATCTCATATGACTAAAGATGAGAGGATTGGGTAGGTTGGTGATTAGATCATTCACTTAGCTAGTTTGGATATACACAACTCAAATATGGTTTAGGAGTTTTTCCCTTATTATAAACCTCCTAGTATTGTTAATTCTATGTGCTCAAGCTAGCAAAATCTGGGAGAACCTCATCCCAACTTGTAATTATAATTTTTTAATATATTTTTTCACAATTTATCAAAAAAAAGATAGAGATATGTTGGTGATGACACTCACGATAACTCACATATAGATATTTCATATCTATTGGTAATAATTAATAAATGATTATAGAAATAAATTTCAATCTACCCTGACTATTATGAAATCAATTTAACAAAACTAATATATTACATCCATAGGTAAATCTATGACTAAATTTATCCATACATAGAATTATTTGTCCATCACACGAACATTCAAAGTTAGCTTTGATACCAATAACAAGTATAGTTTGATAATGCATAATAAAAGCTTAGTATTTTATTATTTCATAATGGAGATATTATTTATAATTTCTTGATCCTAAAAAGTATAGGTCAAGTCTTGTTATCTCTTATTCTATCTCACACATTCAAAACTAATAGTTATATTCTATTACAACTCACATAAACTTGTTATGTACTAAACTATAAAATATCCAACAAAAATTTGCTTCATCATTGGATTGAAATTCAACATTTATGAGAGGTTAATATTTTATAACCCACTACCTTGATTTAAATTATCTAAAATAGCTAAGGACAAACATGCATCCCAACACCATCCTTATAGACCATTAGTGGCAAGAACCCCTTAGTCATTTTGACCCATTTCATATCATGGCACTTTGATCACCTTAAATAAAGTGTATGATGTAGGAGGAGATGGGTTCTCAATAATCAAAGGGACTATGATATAATTATTATGAAAAATATTGGCTAGGACATAAATGTGTCAAACAAAAATATACCTCTCAGATGTTGAGGAACCTTTAATTCTTGACATATTAGATGATTCTAAGGATGAGTCGGATGAGGAAAATCCAAAAAAGAACGATTCAAGTGAGGATCGTTTGATTAAAATTTTAGTTCATGATTTAGAATATATCACAACTCCTCAAACTTTTAAAGTATTAAGTTACTTCAATGGGCATCGTATAACTATCCTCATTGACTATGGAATGACTCATAGATTCATTGACCCTCGTCTAGCCAATCAAGTAACTTTTTATGTGTTTCCATGTAATAATTTTGATGTGATACTAGCTAAGGGAGTCATATTAACTTATAAATGAAAAAATTTAAATCTCAAAGTTTCCACTAGTGATTACAATATAAAATGTTACAGGTTTGCCTTGTCATTGGGAAATTGTGACATCATATTGGGAGCTTAGTAGTTTCAATCATTTGGACCCATCCTATAATAATTATCTAAATTATGGATACAATTCATAATTTTATAGAAATAATACACTTTATAAGGAATGTCATTAGGGCCTACTAAACTTATTAGTTCCCAGTGCATTGCTATATAGTAAATATAATATGTTCAGGGATGATGGCTCAAATTTGTGTAGTCTAGATGACATGGACAAGGATATCACTAGAACTTGAAAACTTGGATTTTTTACTCCATAAGAACTCTCAGGTGTTTGAAAAACTACAATGATTGCCTCCAAAATACTCATGATTATGCAATACCACTCATACAAGGTATTTAATCACTAAACATTCATATTTTTCAATATTCATACATGCAAAAAATAGAAATTGAAAAGATTATCTAAGAATTTATTCAATTTATTTAATCTATTTTTATATTTATTAACCCTAACAAGATAAAACTAAATAGCTAATTTAGATTATATAATGTGGTATGATTAAGTATTAATATGAATGTAAAAGTAAAAAATGGATTTGATAATTATACTTGTTATTTATAGAAAGTACTAAGAGGATTAAGATAATTTGTATTTTATTATTTTTTGTAGGTCTAAAACTTAATGTAAAATCTACGAAATGAGTGAAACTAGACTATGAGCCACTCAGATCAATAATAATGTTTTGGGTGTGCCTAGATAGAATTGTCAGCCTATGATGGTATTGAGTAATAGGATTACACCTATTGTGTATCAATATGAGACTCTCTAGGTAATTTATCATTCCACCAATATTTGAAATTTATGGGTCAGCCCATATGAAGGATTTGAATTTAAAAATTGATTGTTTCTTTATGCAGGATGAGTTTGTTAGACTTGGATTAGTCTAAAATTATAAAATAGTTTGAGTTTGACATTTATTTCCAAAAGGTATGAAAGTTATTTGATATTATGGATATATTATTAATAGTATTTTGAGTATCTAAGACATAGACTATGCAACTCTCGTAGGTGACTAATAGTAAAGAAAAAAGGTTAAACCCATGGAAAGCATGTCAATGTGAGATAATGGTGATAAGAGCTATATTTGTACACATGATTCATGTAAGATTAATATATGAATGAATTAAAATTTAAAATTATCTAGTACCATATTTTAGTTTCTACAAATGCCCCCCTTTTTTTGTATTATTGAAATGAATTATAATGTTAGAGTAAAAACTAAACATTATGTAATTGAGTGTACACAAAAAAATTATCTTTTAGATAAAGATCCAAATGTGTAGAATAATCCATGAAACCCACAATGAAAATGTATCAATCAATTCCCATGTATAGTTTTTATTTATAAAAATAAATTTAAACTAGAACTTTAAAAACCTATAGAGCATGTAAGGAATACACCTATAAGTTTGTCAAACATGTTTTCCAATAACTTGTCATTGGAGATGAATTTTGAATCATTAAATAAATGTGATTTATTTTTTAATCACTATGTGTTTTTTGGGATGAACATATCCCATATTTATGTATTAAGTCAAGGCCATAGGTTGGGAAGATAAATTCCCAAACCCTTATTGAAATGAAATAGTGCCTATGTAATTAAGTGTTGTTGATTCCTCAAATATACTACTATTTTAATTAATAGTGTACCCTAAGATGCTAAGCTGGGAGCCAAATATGGTCTAAATTTGATTAATTCCTATGTCTTTGACTATCATTAAACCTCAACCAAATTACCTCAATATACATGAATCAATCGTTACATATGAACTTATAGATTCAAAGGTGATCATTTTTAGGTACCATTGAATATGTTTACAAATTCAAAATTGTAATAATGTATATGTATGAAGAATATTCATACCCCATAATATGATTTAGTTTGTTTCAATATCATATAAAATGTTATGCATCTATATTTTATTTTGTCCAAAAATTGAAAACTTCTAAAAACATTTCTATAAAAGTGTGTATATACATGGAAAATGACCTCAAATGTGTATGATTATGTATGTATATATATATAATAGATTTTTTTGTATAAAAAAATTCATGTGCATGTCATATGCCCCAAAAAGCTACTAATATTTGTAACATTTCTAAACCAAAATGATAACTTGGACCACTCTAAACTCTCTAAATTCTGTAAATTGTTCCAAAATCTTTTTTTTTTTTTGCTCATACAATCTTAGGTATCTATGAAAATCCCACTAATATTCCCCCCATTTTGATGTGATGGATGTGTCTTTCAAGTCAATCATCTCAAAACAAAAGAGTTAATTGTATAATGTTAAGTAAAAATATGTAATCATGTAGAATCATGTCAACATACATACATACATACATACATACATACATACATATATATATATATATATATATATATATATATATATATATATATATATATATATATATATATATATATATATATATATATATATATATATATATATATATATATATATATATATATATATTTATATATATATTTATATATTTATATATATATATATATGCATACATATACATACATACATACATACATACATACACATACATGTGTGTGTGTCTGTGTGTGTGTGTATCTATGTGTATGTGTGTGTGTGTGTGTGTGTGTGTGTGTGTGTGTGTGTGTGTGTGTGTGTGTGTGTGTGTGTGTGTGTGTGTGTGTGTGTGTGTGTGTGTGTGTGTGTGTGTGTGTGTGTGTGTGTGTATGTATATATGTATGTATAATATGATTTAGTTTGTTTCAATATCATATAGAATGTTATGCATCTATATTTTATTTTGTCTAGAAATTGAAAACTTCTAAAAACATTTCAATAAAGGTGTGTATATACATGGAAAATGACCTCAAATGTGTATGATTATGTATGTGTGTGTGTGTGTGTGTGTGTGTGTGTGTGTGTGTGTGTGTGTGTGTGTGTGTGTGTATTGTATAAAAAAATTCATATGCATGTCATATGCCCCAAAAAGCTACTAATATTTGTAACATTTCTAAACCAAAATAATAACTTGGACCACTCTGAACTCTCTAAATTCTTTAAATTATTCCAAAATATGATTTTGTTTTCTCATACAATCTTAGGTATCTATTAAAATCCCACTAATATTCCCCCCATTTTGATGTGATGGATGTGTCTTTCAAGTCAATCATGTCAAAACAAAAGAGTTAATTGTATAATGTTAGATAAAAATATGTAATCATGTAGAATCATGTCAACATGTAAAGAATGTGTGTGTGTGTGTGTGTGTGTGCATATATATACATACATACATATATATATATATATATATATATATATATATATATATATATATATGTATGTATGTATGTATGTATGTATGTATGTATGTATGTATGTGTGTGTTTGTATGTGTGTGTGTGTGTATACACACACACACACACACACACACACACACACACACACACACACACACACACACACACCTACATACATATATATAAATTACTTGTATGGTAGTAATCATCTCTAATATATAAACACTAAATTAGACTATACAGTAAATGTGCATGATACAAATCATGACACCAAAAATGAAACATAAAATGTGTGACATTGATCATGGCATTACAAACTCAACAAAATCATAAATATCAATATGAAATACTAGATTAATCCACTCATAATAACATAATTACATGGTCATTATGCACACAAAATATCACTTAATGTCACACATAAGGCCGAGGGTTGCATACAATGGAAAATAAAATGTCAAAGAGACTGGACCAAAGGCAAAAAAAAATGGATGATAAAATGTTTCACACATAGGGACAAGGGTCATAAATAATGGACATTAAAATTTTGTACACACAATGCCAAAGGCTACAAATAATTGACAAGAAAACCATACACTCATAAGACCAAGGTCCATAAATAATAGAGAAACAATACATATCCTACTGTGAAAAATAATAGTAGCAATGAAGCATAGATCAAGTAAACTAATCTATGTCATAAAACTATGTCAACATCATAGCATAATAAATTAACATATCCATTAAATGTAGTAATACAAAGAGTATGATAAATATAAATATGTGTAAAAAAGTAATGTATTTCAACATGGAAATTAGAAATGGCATATAAAGATATAATATTTATCAATGTATCATTTGGAATAAGATGTCCCAATCATTGCCATGGCCTCTTGGTATAGGAATGTCCTACAATATATATATATATATATATATATATATATATATATATATATATATATATATCCTTTTTCATGTTCACATGCATTTCATGGTATATAGTGTAACATATTATCCTGGATCTCACTCATATATACCATGAAATGCATATGAACATGAAAAAGGATATATAAACTACCAAACATGTGATAAATAACATAAATGAATAATATAACTAGCAAAAATGTCGTATTTAGGTCCTGATTTTTAATTTTTTGAATATTAAGATTTTTTTGCATTTTTTTTATTTTTTTTATTAAATGACATGCTAACCACTTAACCCGTCTAGGGTATGGTCATGTGGTGGTCCTATAACAAACATGGGAATGTTGAATTCATGAGTGAGTGGTATCAAGTGTAACAATATCTAAATTTTAAAAACAAATCTAGTGTTGTGTTATAAGCATCATCATCATCATCATCATCATCATCATCATCATAACTCATAGAATATGTTGTATGATGAGTAACTTTAGAAAACAAAGTATCATGTGGAATTTATTGTAAATGTTATCTAATTTTGGCTACCATAAGTGATTCTCATCAAAAATTGTATAGTTATCTCATTTTAAATTTATATAGATAGCCTTGAAAGTGTTTGTTCAATCCATTTCCTATCTATCATGGTGAGTTGTCTTATTGTCCTATTAGTATTAGAAGGTATCCTAAGGTGACATAATAAACAAATTAGGTCATGGTCCTAAATTGGTTATATATTAGTCATTATACATGTTTATCAAATGTTAAGGTAACTTAAAATGTTTTAAGGTATCTTGGAAATGTTAAGGAACTTATGTTGTTCAACTTGATCAAGTCAATTTCTCATGCTATCACTTAAAAATTATGTTTAAAATGCTAGATTCAACATAATATACCTTTATGTAAATAATAAATCATGTTAATAAGGTCATAAAAGGTGATATAGTATTCAATATTTGGTTGCAAAGATATAACTCTTCAAGTCACCCTCATGACTAATTCAATGTGATATAAGGTGTTAAGTTAGTTAAAGGCCAAAAGTATCTTGTATATAAGTACACATGTAAAAATATCTTAATAAGGTTATCTTAATGTGATATTTTAGCTTCAAGGTCAAATATGTTGTGTTAGATCATAAAAATGATTAGTTATTACAATTTCAACACTAAAAGAAGATAGTGTTGACCAAGTTTGACTTTTAGGTCAAACTTGGACCCCTATAGGTAAAAAAACTTTATTTTTTAGATGTTATATGGGTATAAATATATTTCATGTAATATATTATGGTTTAATTTATATTATATAATGTAGTTCTAGCCTTAGTCATGATTTCATTAGCCTATTTGTCATTTTGGGTCATTTAATGTGCTTTTAAGAGTCATAAATGCAAGTGACATAATTCAAAAGGTGCCTAGGTGTCTTATTTTCCTTAAAAACATCAAATAGGTCATTATAACTATCATGTATGTTAGTTAAATCAGAATATTATAGGTTTGTTAAATGAAATTCAAGAAACAATTGAAAAAGAGGGAAAATTGTACTTGTACAGCTCTTTAGGAAGTGTGCCACATGGGAAAGGATCATGGTATGTATTTAAGATTATAAAAGCTTAGTTACATGTTTTAAGTGTTTTTGAAGTACCATTTTTGTCCCAAAACCATTCTATTCCTTTTTCAGTCTTCTTGGTAGGCATAAGTGATCTTCAGGTTTGTACTTAATACAGATAGCTCAGGAGGTTTCAGCTCAAACACCTTGGGGAGGTTAAATTAAACTTATAGACCTTCATTTTCATATAAATTTTTTGATTAATTGTGTATCTTTCTTCTTTAACCATCCTCATGGAGTTGACTATACTTGTCTACTTGCTATTTTGAACACCCTATAGGTTTTGCTCCATTTTTGGCAAGTTCATACAAACTAGTTGGTGATATTGGTTTTGGATTATGTTTTATACCTTATTATATTTTATCCATTCTTAGTTTAAATTTTAAATTTTATTTTATTATCAAATCATCTTAAGTTTGTATCTTGGTCTCATATGGGATGACAGATAGGTTTCCTCCATTTTTTGGATTTTCATGCTTGTTCATGGATTTAGGGGGTTGTTTTAGTGTCATTTATATTTTTTAAAGGTTATATTTATTCCCCCTCCACTTTTAAACTCCATTATTCAAATAAATTCTCATAAGTGTAGTCATGGAACACCATACAATCAATTTTTGCTCATTGTTTGCTTGCAACCATGGTGAGGCACGTATATTAAACCTATATGTCATGTTATAGAGGTGTATTTGACATTTTTAATCCTTTTTAGATCCTTTTATATCATTAATTAGTGAATCAAGCTTAATTTTAGGTTGAAAAGAGGGGCTGAACAGTCATATAGCACATTCCCACCTAGTTTACCATGAACAAACTCATCTACAGGTGCCATGAAGGAGGTGTTCATGTTGAAAAGAAGTTATTGAATCTTGTTTCAGGTGCTTATTGATGTGGAGAATGTATTTGGAAGAATATACATAAGCTTAAAATCCATATAAATCCAAATTATATGCCCATCATATAAATCTTACTCACAATCTGTGTGCTACAACTCATCTTCATACACAAAAGTTTCCTTTTTGATGTCATACTAAGAAGGAATATTTGATAGTTTCACCAATCTCCCATAGTTCAAATAATTTCATTTAAACACTTGGTTAGGATATATAAAGTGTTCATAAATATAAGTGTCTTGCATACTATCCATGTTTCTTTAGCTGCCTATATACATCATATTATCCACCTATAGGTGGGATTATATAGACATAGAAGTGCTTGCATAAAGAAATAAGAACATGGTAAACACTCCTTAAGGTCTTTGAATAATTAGAAGACCATGTCAGACATATTTGGGAAGATAGATTGGTAGATGAAATAGGAGGTCATGATAAAATATAATGACTCTGAATTAAAGGCTTCAGTCTTTAAAAATGCAAAATATAATCTTGGGGCATTGTGTTGAAGATAATATGATAGGGATGCTAAGGGTTTTGATTCATATAAATATATTGGACTTGAATCTCCTACATAAAACAAGGACTGTGAAAATTTTAAAAGGCATAGGATTAGTGAAAGATGGTGGTTGGGAACCTCAAATTTGCCTACAAAAACACTGAATGCAGGCTATTTGATCTACAATTTTGAGTCAAAAAGAGACCTTTTTCACCCCAAGGTTACAAATTAGGCCTTTCCACCATGGAGGAATGTTTCTAGATGCTTGGAAGGAGTAGTTTTGACTTGAATCATTGTCAAAGGATCACAAAAATTGACTTGAATGGCATTGATGATGATTGGATGTTAAATAGGACTTAGTCAATCTCCTTACCATCAAAATTAGCTATAAAGAATCTATACAAACATGTAAAAATAGGGTTTTCTTGACTATTTTTTGTGTTATGCAAGTTAAAAAATGTTTCAATAGGTTATAATCACATGGAGGGAAATATTAGGACTTAATATAACTCCCCATATCAATTTTATTCCTTGAGACAACTTGTAAGTACCTCAACCATCTAGTTCATCTTAGCCAGTCAAAACTAGCATAGTGGACAAGCTAGTGAGAAGGGTGGAGAACTTCAAGTGGAGTGAATTTAAGGTTTTAATGATTCATATAAGTCCATGTATGTTACTTAAATGTCCATCCACTCTCTCCCATATATTTTCATGACCAACTAATGCCAATTTTGAGTCCAAGTGTGTAGGGTACATGAAGGAGGAGTTTTATGGACTATAGATGATGATAGTTCCTTTAAAAATGAATATATAAGACCAAGACTATAAAAAAAATATGTATAGGAATGTCTAGAATCCTTCCCCTTAATTATAATCATTGTACCTAGTCCTAGTCAGTTATGAGGTGTTCAAACAAGGGTAATCATGAAGGTAATTTTTACGAGCCAGAATGGGGAGTTTTATGTCACTTTGCAAGAGTTTGATGACTTGTATGGGCACTTGGGGCTTACTAAAATTTCATGGTTCATCCCATATCCTCTTCTCATACACAATTCACTAATTCACTTAGCTTTACAAGTGTCCTTTTGACCCTTGGAATTGTCTTTCCTCCTCTCTCTCTCTCAAGCTCTATAAGAGCTACCATTTTGGCCTTTGTAATCTAATAACACACTAGGTATGGTGAAGCCATGATATTTTTAAATTTTTTATTTCCTTATAAAATAAATTCATTTCAATTTTTAGTTCATATATTATATTTTTAAAGTGTGTGAAGAGATGTATAGTAAATGGTTAAGAGATATTCATTTATCCTTGCTTTCTTTCAATGCTTCCATGTTTGATTCAAGTGATTCTATGCCTAGAAGGTCATATAAAGTGTTTTGAAGTGTATGAACATATTATTAAGTGTACAAAAAAATCTTAGTATCTATAAAATGATCTATGTTTCCACTTACCTTGGATAATCTTCATATATGGCACCTTCATATTGTAATATTGATGTTAGTGCACTCTAGGATTCTTAAATTAGTGTTGTATGCTTTATCTCAAATTGAATGAGTAAAAGATTATTATTGTTAATATCTTGGTGCATCACCCCTTAGAATAGGTTTCATTTCATGTCAAATCTATCCCTTTTTTCCATGAACAATCAGTTCGTATAGGTGAAACTATTTCAAGGCACATCTATGGAGATAACCCTTCATTCTAGAGATTCATCTCACCAAATTGGCTACCCATGGAAAGTGAGATGTTTCCATTTTTCCATGTGGATGATGAGATCTGAGACATCTCCTCAAAGGGTGAAATTCAATATATGACAATGCAAGGTAATCAAACATCTCAAGTTTCCACTTTTGAGGTTCCAATGCAAAGTAGAATGCAAATTAGAATGGAGAATGGAAAAAAATAATATGATTATACTCTCATAAATCATTTTTAGGGAGATTTTTATTCCATCAATCATTTGGTAATTCAATAAATGTGAATGTTAGTGTGTCTTCTAACACTAGGTCTAAGAAGAGGGCTATTAAAGAGACATAAGGGGATAATCAAGGACCTATTTTGACTCCTAAATCATCTCCAATGGTGGGTGGGTCTAAATAATCCCCTACGGCACAATAAAATCAAAAACATTGTAATGTAAGGCCTACTCCTACACATCCACCTTCACAAGCTACACCATAAGGTACTAGTGTTTCTAAAGAGCCTTTCGAGGTGAGAAATCCTTCTATCAATTTTGTGGATCAGATGAAGAATTTACATATGAATATTTACTTATGGGATTCATTGGAAATATTGGGACAAAAATATATGCTTTAAAAGTAATTACAAGGACTAGGTAAATAAGTTAGATCAACTAGGAATGAGAATGTTGTCTTGCTGAATGGAACTTAGCCCATTGATGGACAAGTGAATAAAATTGATAATAATCCTCCCTTTTATCTATCCTTGATCATTTTTTATTTTATATTTCATAATTTCATTATATATAGTTGGGATAATACTTTAGCTATGCCCAAATCAATAGCGGATAAACTAGGCCTCAAGTATGAACCAATGGCTAAAGGAGTCCTATAATTGGATGTATTACCAACAACTACCTTGGGAGTATTCAAGGATTTGAATCTTATTTTACATGTTTTTATTAATTTTGCTATCTCTCATTATGTTTTTGTGGTATATTTACCTCCATACTTTGTTATTTGCTTGTCAAGAGAGTTTATAGCTAAGCTAGGTGGACACTTAGTAGCCAATTAGTCCTATATGGTTTTTAGGAAAAATTTTGGTACTAAAGTGAAGATTAAATTAGATCCTATCCATCACAATAACTTAGGGACTTACATTAATAAAGTGAAAAATGTTAATTATTCCATTATTAATGAGGAAGAACTTCACATAGATCAATCTCCAACATCTTCTCTTGAAGGATTTCATGATTTGTACTTAGATGAATGGGGAGATGAACATTATGAGAATGATCCTTAAAAATTCATAGATTAATCTGGTCTTGGAGTGTATTTCATTAATGAGGAGGACTCTTTCATTCCAAACTTGATTAATCCAAGTGAAGACATGGATGGTTTATGGTAGTTATTCTTTGATGGATCTAGAAGCAAAGTTGGGGCAGGTGGTGGAGTAATTTTGGTTTCTCCATCCAAAGAAAGGTACTGTTCCACTTTCATATTTCATTTCTCTTTTAATTTTAATGTGTAATAATATGAGTCCCTCATTCATATCCTTGAGTGGGCTAGCAAAATAGGTGTGAAAGAATTACAATTCTATGGTGATAGTGAGTCGATTGTGAATCAAGAGGCTAAAATGTGACTGAGAACTCTTTGCTTAAGTCTTATAAGCATAGAGTGTGGGATATTTTCTAAGAGTGCCAATCCTTCAACATAAAATCCATCCCAAGAGAGGAAAATAAACATGTTGATAGGTTGGGAGCAATTGGAGATCAATTTGATGTTCTAAAGGGGATATGAGAAGATACAAACCAACCATATCTCAAGGTAATTTTAAGGCCCTCCATATCTGATAATGTCACTAATTGTAAATTGTTTTATAGTGATCAACAAATAGCACTTTTTATACAAGAGGAGGATTATTTTTCTTCCAAGAATCAATCCAAACTACAATATTAATATGGAGGGCAGATTTTATAATTAAAGTCAAACAAGCTCCCTATAGGCTTAGTCACACTTGAGAGTATCTTCAATGATGATGATCAGTTGAAGAAAGAAAAGGTAAGAATTTATACTAAGAAATAAAATTATTAAATAGTACAAATCTTCAAAGATAAGTTGGTTTCTCTTGGGAAGTTATGTACTAGTGAAGAGAAACATTCTTTCGTTGAGTTATGCAAGGAGTTTTCTGATGTCTTTGCATGGGAATATAGTGATTTAAAGGGTTTTTATATAAAATTAGCTCATCATACTATATATCTCTATGATAATTTTAATCCTATAAGAAAATGCAAATTCTAATCAATCCTAAGATTGAGCCTCTAACGAGAAAGAGCTTACTAAGTTGATTGAGTCCAAGATCATTTTTCCTATTAAGCATTCATCTTGGTTGGCAAACTTAGTCCTGGTAAGGAAAAATAATGGGGAGACTAGGTTATGTGTTGATTTTATGTATTTTAATAGAGTTTCCTTGAAGGACCACTATCATATTACTTGCATGGAGCAAATTTTTCAAGTTGTGGCAAGTAGTGAAACGTTCTCACTTCTTGATGGTTACTCAGGGTACAATCAAATTTAGGTAAAGGAAAGTGATCAATATAAGATATAATTTACTAATAAATGGGGTACATATGCTTAGAGGAAAATACATTTTGGTTTTTCTAATGATAGATCTACATTTTAATGTGCAATGGATATGGATTTTTAAGGACTAATAAATGACATTGTGTTGGTGTATCTTGATGATATCACAATTTTTTCTAAGGATGCAAAGGATCATTTGAATCACCTTAGGTATATTTTTGAGAGATGTAAAGAGTTTATAATATCTATTAACCCAAATAAGTGTGTGTTTTTTTTCTAGGAAGGTAGAATTTTAGGACACATTATTTCAAATAAGGGTATATCCATAGATCTTGAAAGGGTGAGTGAAATCTTGGCATTAGCTTTGCCCAAACACAACAAAGGTTTGAAAAGTTTCTTTAGGAAAAATAATTTCATAAGGAGGTTCATTCCTAATTTTTATATCTTATTCAATCCTATAACCTCTATTATAAGGAAGGATAAAGTGTTCACTTGGACAAGAAAAAGGAAGCAGAGTTTTAAATAGATTAAACAAGTCATTGCCTAAGCTCTAACTCTTGAAAGTCCTAATTTCTCAAAGGATTTCAACTTGTATACCTTTATAAATGAGGAGGTAATCTCTACCATGCTTAATAAATCAAATTAATACAACTTGGAGTATCCTATTGCCTTATTTAGTCAAGGTTTGGAAGGCTATGAGGTAAGATATAGCTATGTTTAGAAGAAAGTACTTTCAGTTGTTAGAATTCTAATTAAGTTTAGGCATATGTTATCTACCAACAAGATTCACATATTGATAACTCACCCTAGTGTCAAATACTTCATTTTGAGTAGAGATTTGAATGAAAAAAGGGTTGGTTGGATCACAAAAGTGATGGAGTATGATGTAGAAATCAAGACAACAAAGCGAGTGAAAGGGAAGAGGTTATGTGAGTACCTTGATTCAGATTTTATGGAAAAAAAGAGGCTATTTTATAACTTCATGATGACCCTATGACAGCTCCATCTTTATGCATGAGAATTTGGACACAAAATATGATCCATTTATTCAAACTAATGAGTGTCTACAAGGCCTAGATAGAACTAAAATAAGGTACTTTAGATTAAAATATATTCCTTATGTACATATTGATGGAGTGTTGTTTAATAAGGACTTCTTAGGTGTACTATTGAGGTGTGTTGAATTAGATCAGGTTGAGAAAATACTATTTGAGTTTCATGATAGACCAACTAGTGGTCACTTTGCTCCAAGCACCACAACTACTAAGTTTATAAGAGTTGGATACTTTTGGATTAGTTTTTTCAAAGACACCCATGCTTGGGTAAGAAAGTGTTAAAAATGTGCTCTCTTTTATGCTTTAAAAAATCTTGTTGCCTTGCCTCTTCATCCAATTCAAGTTGACTAACCCTTTATGCAATGGGGCCTAGTTCATAGGCCTAATCAACACACCTTCTAGTGTTAACCACAAGTGGGTGTTCACTACTAAAAATTACTTTAAAAGATGGGTGGAGGTTGTTTCTATCAAGGAATAAAATTAAATTTCATTTCTAAATTTCTATGAAGGCATAGTGACAAGGTTTTGGGCTCCTTCAATCATAATTCTAGACAATGCATTGGCTTTTCTTGGAATGAAGACTAGTGAGTGGGATTTGAAACATAGCATCTATCTTAGTACTTACTCAAACTATTATCCATAAGGGAATGGACTATCTGAGTCCACCAATAAGAATCTAATCAAGATTATCAAAAGGAAAATGGACGAGAACCAAAGAACCTATCATTCTAAGTTTAAGGTAGTTCTTTGGGCTGATAGGATCACCCCAAAAGATAAATTGGAAACTCACCATATATAATTGTTTATGGGAGAGAATATAGACTACCTATTTCACTTGAGTTATTAGCCTTGGATCTCACTTATCAACTAAAGTTGATGGAAAATCAAAGCATGGAAGTCAGGTTGTGTGAGTTGATAAAGCTTGAAGAGACAAGAAATCAATATATGCAAACTATGAGAGATCATCAAGATCAAAAAAATAAATAATTTGAAAATAAATCCATGCCAATAATTTTCCAAGAGGGATAAATTGTTATAAAGTGGGATGAAGATATGGCTAAACCTGGAAAACACATAAATCCTGATACTTCATGGAGTGGCCCTTGTGTTATCACCCAATGCAAGAAACATAATGCTTTCTAACTCTCAAATTTGGAGGGAGAGGACCTTCATATCCTATTCAATGGGATATATCTCAAACATTTCTACTAATGTTCTCCTATCTCTTTGTGCATAGTTTGATGTTTTCCTTATTTTCCCTAAGTGTTTATGCACATGTGTGAGTCTTATTTGTGTCTTGCTTTGTCTTGTGTTAGCTTGGTGTGTTATGGTTGTTTTATGTGTGTTTTAGGAAATTCCTTTCTAGTTTTATTCAAGAAATCATTGACTCCCTTGGCCCATGATAGGATAAGGCTACTAGTCTTTAGTATAGCAGGAATACTACCCCTATGAGTGATGATTTTGTTAACCAAGTTTGACTTATAAATCAAATTTAGACCCTTATAGGTTAAAAAACTATTTTTTAGATGTTATATGGGTCTAAATCCTTATCATAGGCTATATTATGGTTCAATTAATGTTATCTAATTTATTTATAGCCTTATTCATGGTTTCATTAGCTTATTTATCATTTTGGTTCATTTAATGTGCTTTTAAGAGTCATAAATGCAAGTGGCATGGTTTCCAAGGTGCCCAAGTATCCTATTTTAATTTAAAACATCCAAGAGGTTAGTATAGCTATTAATTATGTCAGTTACATCATAATATTATAGGTTCCTTAACTAAAATTCAAGAATCAACTAAAAAAGAGATAAAATGACACTTGTACAACTCCTTGGGAAGTGTACCACATGGGAAAGGATCATGGTATGTATATTAACTTACCTAATCTTAGTTACATGTTTTAAGTCTTATATAAGTACCATTTTTAGCCCAAAACCATTTTGATCCTTTTTCAGTCTTCTTGGCAAGTAGAAGTGGCCTTTAGGTGTAATGGACACCCCTGTTGCACCCAAAACTAACCCAGCAGGAACTCCTTATGACTCCAGAAGGTTTGCTGGTATTGATTTTTTTTGTGTTTTACAAAGAATAATGCATGTAACATAAATATAAAATTGCAAGCATAGATATACATAGCTGAAATAACCAACACACTATATTTATATTAATTACAAAATGAGTAAATGAGTACAATGATGTCACATGATAACTCACTAAATATTCCAGTGATCATATGAACATCATTTTAAGCGAATATCCCAATGAGTGTTGAAGGTGCCTTCATTTTGTTCTCTGTCCAGTGCAACTACAGACTCTACAGGCTGAAATCTACAGACTCTGTAGGCTGAAATCTATGAACTCTATAGGCTGAAATCTACGAACTCTATAGGCTGAAACAGCTAGATCTACGAACTCTGTAGGTTGAAATATATGAACTCTGCAGGCTGAAATCTACAGACTCTGCAGGCTGAAAGCTAATTTCTATGGACTCTGTAGGCTACTTCTATGGACTTTACAGGCTGGTCCAGTGCTTTTATAGACTCTGCAGGCTACATCTATGGACTTTGTAGGCTATTTTTATAGACTATGTAGGTTATTTTTATGGACTCTGCAGGCTGAAGGCTAATTTCTATGGACTCATGTAAGCTGATCTATGAACTCTCCAGGCTACTCCAAGATGTTATAGTGATAGAGCTGCTACAGTGATGAGCTACTACAATTGCATGACTGCTATAATGGCATGGCTGCTATAGTGGCATGGCTACTATAGTGGCATGGCTTCTATAGTGGCACAATTGCTATAGTGGCTGAGAGCACAAACTCCAAAGGCCAATCCCAAGGATTCATGTCTAGAGTGCTACAGATGGGAAGGATGTTCTCAAATGCCCAAATAACCTCCAAGCTACAAGTGCAATAATTTATTTTCTTCTTATCCAACATGCCTAAAGAAGCCACAAGAACTTCCCTTTATCCTTTCTCCAAGGGGCAACTCAACTCACTTGAGAAATGTGGGATAAAGGATGTGCAATAGTTTATTCATTAGAATATTGCTTATGTCTCCCTTGGGTACCATCCCCATAAAGTGACTACTTAAAGTAACACTTAATATCTTGCCATTGGGTTAAATTTTACTTTTTATAGTACTTTAGGCCTAGAAATATACTAGCAACTAGACTTTGAATGGTGCAAGTGATAGCTTACTGAAAAGCTCTCGGTAAGGAGTATCAAATCCAATCATCAAAACTAGCCTCCGCTACATCTTGTTAACTTACTAAAAATAGTAAGTATGCTGGAAACTAAGTAATTCAACCACTAAAGTGGGAACATTATAGTTTGCCCCCTTGAAATTGCTTGTCCTCAAGGAATCTCAGCCTAGCCTGCTGAATAACTTGCTCACTCTCCCATGTGACATCCTCCTTTGGTAGGTCTTTCCATCTGACCAAATACTCCTTCACTATCATGTTTTTGAGTTTCCTCTCTCTGGTGTCCAGAATAGCCTCAAGCTCTAACACGAGCCTCCCTTCCTCATCCAAATGGGGTAAATCTATAGAAGGCACTACACTCTAACCAATGGCCTTCATAAGCCTAGACACATGAAATACATTATACACCCGATTTCCCTCTATAAGCTCAAGCTCATAGGCAACTTCATCCACTCTTCAAATCACCCTGTAGGGGCCATAAAATCTAGGCATTAGCTTCTCTACTCCACTATTCTTGAGTGATGATTGCCTATATGGCTAAAGCCTCAAATACACCATGTCCCCTACCTCAAAACTACATTGTACCCTATGTTGATCAGCATATAACTTTTACTGATTTTGAGCCTGTTGTATATTCTCCTTGAGCGCTCTCAGGATATCTTGACTATCCTTCAATAGGTCTTTAGCCTTGGGCACTCTATTGTCCCCCAAAACCATATCCATGAATCTTGGGGCTTCATACCCATACAATGCCATAAATGGAGTCATCCTGATGGTCATGTGATGCGTGGTATTGTAACAATACTCCCCCATGTGTAACCACTTAACCCAAGATCTCCATTACGTAGTCACATAGTTCCACAAATACCCTTCCACCCATTTATTTACTATCTCTGTTTGCCCATCTATCTGAGGATGGTAGCTCGTAATAGGTGTAAGGTCTATACCACACAGCCTGAACAACTCCTGCCAAAAGGCACTTATGAATTTGTTATCCCTATAACTGACAATAAATCTCAATAACCCATGCAACCTAAAAATGTCCTTGAAGAACAAATTTGCCACCTGAGCTGCTGTATAAGTAGAGGGAATAGCAAAGAAGTGAGAAAACTTTGCCAGTTTGTGTACCACAACATAAATGCAATCTCTTCCCTGTACTTGCAGTAGACCAGTGATGAAGCCCATAGAAATGCTTTCCCATTTCTAGTTCAAAATGGGTAAGGGCTATAGTAAACTAGTAGGAAATGTGTGTTCTTCCTTATTCTATTGACAAACTGCACACTCCCTAAAATGCCTCTAAACATCATCCTTGAGCCCTCTCCATGAGAACCACTCTCAGATCTACCTATAGGTCTTGAAAACCCCCAGATGCCCAGCAGTAGGTGCATCATGAAATGCCCTCAGTATCACTTATCTTAAGTGTGATGATGGAATCAAATAAATTCTATCCCAAAATCTGATCAACCCATCTATCACCTCATATTGATCATCCTATATAGTGCCTAAAATCAATCCCTAAAGCCCAAGCATCTCTGGCATATTCTATTATAATCTTAGCCTACCAATCTCCTGAAATCTCTGCAAGAGCACAAATGTGGGGTCTTCAAGATAAAACATCAGCTACTACATTCTTCTTCCCTTTGACAAACTCAATGTCAAAGTCATAAGCCTACAATTTAGTGACCCACTTATGTTGCCTATCATTCAAGTCTCACTAGCCCATGAAATACTTTATGCTATTGTGATCCATCTTGATCACAAACTTCCCTCTAACCAAGTAGGATTGGAATTTGGCCAAGGCATGCATGATGGCCAACATCTCCCAATCATAAATAGAATAGCTCCTCTCCACCCCTCAGAGATTTCTACTCTCAAAATCAATGGGGTGCTTCTCCTACATCAATATTGATCCAATCCCACCACCTGATGCATCATAATGAAGCTCAAAAGGCTTTGTGAAGTTGGGTAGAGCTAGAACTAGACATGAAGACATCACCCACTTGAAATGTCCAAAACACTATTGTGCTACCTCTTTCCATACAAAAGCACCCTTCTTGGTGAGGTGTATTAATGGTGCTACAGTCTGTGAAAAGACCTTCACAAATCTCTTATAAAAACCACATAATCCAAAAAACCCTTTGAGTTGTGTAAGGCTTGTTGGAGTAGGCCAATCAACAACTGCCTTGATATTTTCTAGATCCACCCAAACTCCTTTAGCACTGATAATATGGCCAAGGTAGAGCAACTTTGTTATGCCAAACTCACACTTTGATTCCTTGGCATACAGTGACTCCTCCAAAATGACCAGCACCTCCTCTAATTGTTGTAGGTGCTCATCAATGTCCTATTGAATACCAGGATGTCATCAAAGAATATCAATACAAATCTTCAGAGCTGCCCTCTAAATACCTGATTCATATAACTCTGGAAGGTAGCTAGAGCTTTGGTTAGCCCAAATGGCATAACCAAAAACTCAAAGTGCCCATAGTGACACCTGAAGGCAACTTTTTCTATGTCTTTTGCTCACATCCTGATCTGATGGTATCCTGAATGTAAGTCTATCTTAGAGAAATATCGTGCTCCATGTAGCTCATCAATCAGCTCATCAACCCTAGGGATGGGGTACCTATTCTTAATTGTCTTCTTATTGAGATCTCTATAATTAATGCATATACGCATTGTCCCATCCTTCTTCTTTACCAAAACAACCACTAAAACAAAGGGGGCTTTAACTTGGCCTAATATGCCCCATCTCCAATAGCTCCTTTATCGACTTCTCTATCTCATCCTTATGATTTTTAGGATGGTGGTAGGGGGTGATGATGACTAGTTTAGCCCCCTCCTCTAGCTCGACAACATGCTCTATACCCCTTAGGAGGAACCCCATGTGGAATGCTACTAAACACCTTATCATGCCTAGAAATGATCTCCTATACATATAGATGACAACTTTTATCCTAATACGCTAGAGGTGTAGACATGATCAAACATTTAGCTACCCTTTTTACATCATCATGTCTAAATAACTATTTCATCCTCTTCAATGATACCACCCTGAGCCCTCTATTAGGTAACCCTCGAAGCACTACCTTTCGGCCCTGATGCTGAAACCTCATCTCTAACTTAGCCAAGTTGAAGGTAAACTCTACTAGAGATGCCATCCACATCATTCCCAAGATGACATCATAATCACCCATGTCAACTACATAGAAATCATCCTCCAACTCATAATATCCTCCCAATCTGATGCAAAGATTTGAAATCTTTTGAGTGCATAATAACTTGTGGCCATTGGCCACCATGACTCTAAACCCCGCATGCCCTTTAGTCTAAAGGCCTCTCTCGGCCACCAATTTTGCATCAATAAAGTTATGCCATTTCCCCTATGTTGATCAATGAAACCACATGCTGCCCTTGGATCATCCCTCTTACCTTAAAGGTAATGGCCTTTTAGACCCCTGTCAATCGAGCAAGAGACTTCTCATGATTAGAACTCCCCTCAGTAGTGTTATCACCCTAACTAGGTTATAAATCTGAATGTTGCTCCTTATCCTCAAAAGGTGATTCATCCACTAAAAAATACTCCATTGGTTTAGCCTTCACCTTAATCAGACATTCATGGGAGAGATTCCATGGCTCCCTATAATGAAAACATAGTTTTTTCCTCCTAAGCTCATTGAGGGTGTCACTGTCTAACCCTTTAGTTTCCCCCTTAGGCTGCTAAGGATCCTTCTAAAATGTCTTTCTTTCCTTATCCTTATTAAAATGAGAGTCCTTAGAGTGAAGTTTACTCCTGTAAAAAGAAGATGCTAGGTCTCTCATTTTCTTAATGGCCTCTCATAGTGAAGAGGGGTTGTGTCCCTTTACCCATCCTCGCAAGGGATCAAAAAGCCCATCTATGAAAAGAAAAATGGGTTTCCTTTCAGATATATCTATCACCAATACTGCCAACTTTTAGAACTTGATGATATAGGCCTCCACAGAACCCCACTATTTGAGTTGTGTTAGCTCCTTGAAATGCAATTCTGGGTCCTTAGTGTCAAATCTATCAATGAGTCTCTCAATAAATTCTGCATAGGTATCTATCTGGTTATGGCTGAGTGTGACCATATCATGGTTCCACCACTCGTGGGCAATCCCATCCAATTGTAATGCAACATACTTAATCACATCCTCCTTAGGCATGGGATTAAGCTAGAAATAAGTGTCTAACTTCTAGACCCATGTTCATGCTAAAGTCTTCCATGTACCATCATAGTATGGAATAGATAACTTTCCCAAATTCTTCCTCATCTCATAGTTTTGTTACCTGTTTCCTCTCATGGGTATATGCTTGAGTCTAACATCCATATACTCCTTGAAGGACATTTCATCTTGAAAATCTGGTCTATCATTTCTCCAATCCTCCAGTATTTGGTCTTATATCTCCTGCTGTGTAGGACCAACATCATTCTAGTCATTCTGTCTCAGAGGGAACTGTGGCATGAGTGGTCTTGTAGTAGAAGAACCTACTCTAGCATATGTCTGGGCTCCTCTATTAATCGATGCATCTCCATTACCTCCATTACCCTATCCACCTACTTGGTTAGCATTATTTCCCTAGTTGACATTATTACCCTGATCTACTCTAGTCAAGTGTTGTGTAATTGCTAGATCCATTTGCTGCAATGTAGCCTGTAGCTCCCTTTGACCCTTGACAAGGTCACTGAGCATCATCCTAGTGTTAGGTTCTCCCCTTTCCCCATATTTTTCACCCATGGATGGTTCTAAAAAAGGGTCACCCTCCTCTTCAATCTCTAAAAAAAATTGTAAGTCTGGGTTTGTCTGGTTTCTCCTCAAGAAGTACTGATGTGTTGGATGCATGAAACCTCATAGGATGTCAGGAAAAATAGGCTATGATACCACTATAATGGACACCCCTGTTACACCCAAAACTAACCCAGTAGGAACTCTTTATGACTCTGTAAGGTTTGATGGTATTGTTTTTTTTGTGTGTTTTACAAAGACTAATGCATGTAACATAAACATATAATTGCAAGCATAGATATACATAGATGAAATAACCAACACACTATATTTATATTAATTGCAAAATGAGTAAATCAGTACAATGTCATCACATAGTAACTCACTAAATACTTTGGTGATTGTATGAACATCATTTTAAGTGAATATCCTAGCAAGTGCTGAAGGTGCATTCATTTTTTTCTCCATCCAGCGAAACTATGAACTCTACAGGCTGAAATCTACAGACTCTACAAGATAATATCTATGGACTCTGCAAGCTGAAATATATGGACTCTGCAGGCTGAAATCTATGGACTTTGTAGTCTAAAATATATGGAATCTGGAAGCTAAAATCTATGGACTCTACAGGCTAAAATCTATGGACTCTGCAAGATGAAACTGCTAGATCTATGGACTCTATAGGCTGAAATATATGGACTCTATAGGCTGAAATCTATGGAATCTATAGGCTGAAAGCTAATTTATATGAACTCTGTAGGCTACTTCTACAGACTCTGTAGGTTGGTCCAGTGCTTCTACAGAATCTGCAGGCTGCATCTATGGACTCTGCAGGCTGCTTCTACGAACTCTGCAGGCTACTTCTATAGACTCTGTAGGCTACAGGATAATTTATATGGACTCATGTAGGCTGATCTATGAACTCTCTAGGCTACTCCAAGATGCTATAGTGATGGAGCTGCTATAGTGATGAGCTGCTATAATGGTATGACTGCTAAGTGGCATGGCTGCTACAGTGGCATGACTACTACAGTGGTGCGGCTGCTATAGTGGCTGAGAGCACAAACTCTAAAGACTAATCCCAAGGATTGATGTCTAGAGTGTTATAGATGAGAAGGATGTTCTCAAATGCCCAAATAACCTGCAAGCTACAAGTGCAACAATTTCTTTTCTTCTTATCCAACATGCCTAAAGAAGCCACAAGCACTTCCCTTTATCCTTTCTCCAAGGGGTGACTCAAATCACTTGAGAAATGTGGGATAAATGATGTGCAATAGTTTATTCATTATAATATTTCTTATGTCTCCCTTGGGTACCATCCCCATAAAGTGACTACTTAAAGTAACACTTAATATCTTGCCATTAGGTTAAATGTTACTTTTTACAGCACTTCAGGCCTAAAAATATACTAGCAACCAGACTCCAAATGGTGCAAGTGATAGCTTGCCAGAAATCTCTCAATAAGGAGTATCAAATCCAATCATCAAAACTGGCCTCCGATGTCTCTTTTTAACTTACTACAAATAGTAAGTATGTTGTAAATTGAGTAAGTCAACTGCTAAAGTGGGGACATTGCATTAGGTTTGTGCTTAGTATGGATAGTTAAGGATATTTTAGCTATAACACCTTGGGGAGGTTAAATAAAACTTAGATACCCTAATTTACATATAAATATTTTGAGTAATTGTGTACTTTTATTCATGAACCATTCTCATGAAGTTGATTGTATTTTTTTGCTTGTTGTTTCAAGCAACCTGTATGTTTTTCTTTGTTTTTGGAAGGTTCATACAAACCAATTGGTGATATTTATTATATATGACTTATAATACCTTATAATATTCTACCCATGCTTATTTTCATGTTTCAAGTTAATTTTATGAGCAAATAATCTTAGGTTTTTAGATTGGTCTCATATGGGATAACAAATAGGTTTCCACCATTTGATGGATTTTCATGCTTGTTCATGGCTACAGGAGGTTGTGTTAGTGTCATTTATATTTTTTTGAGGTTATTTTGATTCCCCCTATACCTTTAAACTCCATTATTCAAATCAATTCTCATAAGTGTAGTCATGGAACACAATATGGTCAACTTTTGCTCACTATTTTCTTGCAACCATGGTGAGGCACATGTATTAAGCCTATTTTTCATGTTCATAGAGGTGTATTTGAATTTTTTAAGACTTTATGGATCCTTTTATATCATTAAATATTTAATCAGGCTTCATTTAATGTTTAAAAGAGTGAGTGAGCAGTCATATAACACATTCCCACCTAGTCTACCATGAACAAACTCATCTACAGGTGCCATGAAAGAGGTGTTTATATTTAAAAGAAGTTATTGAAGCTTGTTTTAGGTTCTTATTGATTTTTATAATTTAATTTTAAGAATATGCATAATCTTATAATGCATGTAAATCCAAATGTTATGCCCATCATACAAATCATGCTCACAATCTACCTACTACAACTCATCTTCATACATAGAAGTTTCTTTGCTTATGTCATATTGATAAGGAGGATTTGATAGTTTTTATAATATCACATAGTTTAAATAATTTCATTTTAACACTTGGTGAGTATATATAAAGGGTTTATAAATATAAGTGGCTTGTATATTATCCATGTTTATTTCATTGCCTGTATACATCATATTGTCCACCTACAGGTGTGATTATAGAGACATAAAAGTGTTTAAATAAATAAATAGGAACATGATAAACCATACTTAAGGTATTTTCATAATTATAAGACAATATTAGAATTATTTGGGAATATATATTGGTAGACAGAATAGGAGGTCATGATAAAATATACTGATTGTGAATTTAGGGCTTTAATCCTTTAAAATGCAAAACAAAGGCCTGGGGCATTATGTTAAAGATCATATAACATGGATGCTAAGATCCAAATATTTTAGTCTTGAATATCCTAAATATATTAAGGAATAAAAAAAATTTAAATGGTAGAGGATTAGTGAAATATGTTGGTTGGGAACCTCACATTTGCCTACAAAAACACTGAATGCATGCAGTTAGATCTATAGTTCTAAGTCAAAAGGAGATCTTTGTCACTTAAAGGTTAAAAATTAGGCATTGAAACCATGGATTAATTTTTATATATTATTATAAATAATTTTTACCTTAAGTATCATCAAATAATCTCATAAACTATGTTTAGACCCTCATAGGCACTTATAGTTCATACACAAGCCATGAAAACATGCACCTACAACTGCAAGTAGATAGTAACCTAAACATGATGCCTTAGTGATGTTTGAAGACATTTAAATGGAATAAAATAATGATAAATTTATTTTTTATATCAATATTAAAATAAGGGCCTATAATTCCATGATCAAAGCTAAACTATAGTCCATATATATCTACAACCAACTGTAAGGACCAATACGGGTAGAAAACAAGGAAGAGTGTTTTGGTGAGGTTTGGCCTATGCAAGGTAATAAAAATAGACCCAAGAAAACAAAAAATGACTCTAGTTAAACCTTAATATTTTATATAAATTTCCCAATTACTAATTCATGTATTAATACCCATAGGGTTCCTTCCCAAGCAAGAATACATTCAGCTAAATGGTGGTAATACAATGAGTAAGGGTTGGTATTTTTGAAGTTGGAAATGCATGTCAAATCACATGGTAAAATGAATGAGATAGAATTAAAGGATATTATTATGACCTTTAATCAATTTTAAAAACTTTATATATGTCAAATTCACCTATAGGCATGATGTCAAAACAAGAAACATAATCAAACAGGAAGCTCAGTCCAGGCTATACAAGGCGTGTAGAGGAGTGTATGAAGAATGGAAATGGAGTAAAAAACATGTGAACCCATTTATAATAATAAAATTGGTATAATGTATTTATATTAAAAAAATAAAGGGTTATAAATATATAATTCATATCACATGACAAAAAGCATTTCACATAGTCAACTCCTCATAGTCTACCTTTGAAGGAACTAGTCTTGGAATTTAAATTTTTGAGGGGTAAAATGATATGACATAGGCATGAATTTTGGTGTGGGAGGTCATAAAAACTTTATTAAAACCATGAAATGTTCATTTTTCCTAATAAAATATGGGAATTACCCCCTATTTTGTCTCAGACAGGGGATACATCCCCTCATGCATACACTATCAGTTTGGGAAACAAGGGTGTTAGGGTGATCTAAAGAGATATTTAAACCTCCTAGGAAGGTTTAAGGGGTTGATAAAAACACAAGGAATATTAAAAACCTTTATAAATATATTTAATATCAATACGGTACTCCATGCTCTTAAGTTTGCATTCAACCCTATTAAGCATGTTTAGGCCTAAAGCCCAATTAAGAGGACATTTTCACCTATATCCTTGGTTGAGAATTATAAATTGTTGAAACATGTTTATAAGGTGTATAAATAGGTTATAAATATTTTTATATTAAAATTAAATCATCAAAACTCATTTTGGGTGTTAAAGGCAATTCAGACCTATTAGGCATGACTAGGCCTAACATCCAAAAAATAGTTCAAATTTATATTTGGATTTATATGACAAATCAAACCTATTACAACATGCCTGTTGAGTTACATAATACATTTTAAATCCTTTAACTTGTATGATAAACCATAAAAGGTCCACTTTTGACTCAAAATAAGCTCAATAGGTCAATTTCAAATGCTCATATCTTTCATAAGGATTTACATGAGAGACAAAGAAGTTGGGAGAGGTTATTAGGGTAATTTAAGGACATGTTTGTGTAATTTTTTTACAAGTTGTATGTCATAGCTTTATGAATAAATATTAAGAGTAAAAACATGCCTAAACCCCTTGCAAACCCTCAGTCAATACTAGTTTGAAGAAATGAGATAAATAATGAACCAAAATAAACTAGAACGACATGGATTATTATTATATGTTAAGTAGGACTCATTAAGACTCCCTAACATCAAAATTATCTATATGTAATCTATATGAACATGGTAAAAACAAAGTTTTATTGACTATTTTTTATGTTATACATGTTATAAAATGTTTTAAGAGGTGATAATCACATGGATGGAAAAATTGGGACTTAATTTAACTCCCCCTATACATTTAATTCATTTAAACAACTTTTAAGTGCCTCAACCATCTACTTTATCTTAGCTAGTCAAAACCAACATAGTGGACAAGCTGGTGAGAAGGGTGGAGAACTTCAAGTGGAGTGATTTTATGGTGTACCTAATGCCTATAAGTCCATGGAGAGTCTTTCCAAGTGTCACCCACTCCATACCATATATTTTAATGAGTAAATGATGTCAATTTTGAGGCCAAATGTGCAAGGTACATGAAGTAAGAGTTTTTTGGAATGAAAATGATGATAACTCATTTCTAGATGATTCTAGAGGACCAAAATTGAAAAAAATTAATGTATAATAATGTTTTAAATAATTCCCATTCATTTAAATCATTGTACCTAGTCCTACTTAGTTATGAGGCATTCAAACAAGGCCAATAATGAAGGTAGTTTTTTTGAGACAAAATGAGGAGTTTTATGACACTTTGTAAGAGTTTGATGACTTGTATGGACACTTGGGCTTCTTTAAATTACATGGTTCATCCCATATTATATTTTTATGCACAATTAATTGATTCTCTCAACTTGACAAGTGTCTTTTTCACCCTTAGACTTCTCTCTTCTCTTCTCTCTCTCTCAAGATTTATAAGAGCTACCATTTTGGCCTTTGTAATCTAATACCACACCACGTATGGTCAATCCCTGATAGTTTTGACATTATAATTTCCTTATAAAATAAATTAAATTTATTGTTGAGTTCATATATCATCTTGTTAAAGTGTGTGAAGAGATCTATAGTGAATGGTTAAGAGATATTCATTTATCCTTGCTTTCTCTCAATCCTTCCATGTTTGATACAAGTGATTCCATGCCTACTAAGTCATTTAAATTGTTTTGAAGTGTATGGACATGTTATTAAGTGTACAATTAAATGTTATCATTTATAAAATGATATATTTTTCCACTTACCTTGGATAGTCTTCATATATGGCACCTTGATATTGAAATATTGTTGTTAGTGCACTCTAGGATTCTTAAATTAGTGTTATATCATTTTTATCAAAGTGATTGAGTAAAATAGTCTTATGGTTAACATCTTGGTACATCTCCCCTTAGAATAGGTTTTATTTCATGACAACTCTATCCCTTTTCTTCATAAATAATCAATTAGTATAGGTGAAAGCATTTTAAGGCACATCTAGGGAGCTAACCCTTTATTATAGAGATTCATCTCACCAAATTGCTACCCATAATAAGTGAGATGTTTTCATTGTGCCAGTTGGATGAGGAGAGTTAAGGCATCTCCTCAAAGGGTGAAAATCCAAGTGACAACAAGTAGTTCAATCACTTTTATAGATTAGGAGGGCTCATTTATAGGTTCAAATTCTTCAAAATGTGTCTCTTCATCTCCCTCAAGTCAAATATAGGTTTAAGAAGCTTGAAAATATCCAAATCATGAAAATAACATTTCCTTTATTCCATTGAGCTCTTGAAAAGCTCATAATGGATATTTTCAAATTATTTATACAAATATGAGAGAGAAGGTTAGGTCAAAACATATTGACCAAATATGGTGGAACTAATGAGCTTTATTTTCATTGTATTAGTCTATATTTCCGTGGGCTAAGCTTTGTGAACAAACTAAAAGAAGGTAGGCTAGTCTAAAACCCTACAAAAACCCCACTAGCTCAATTTTCTTCTTGGAATGGAATTTTGAAACTTATTAGATGCATGAAGTTAACTAGAGAAGATCTAAGAGGATTTTAAAATACTTTTATGTGATTTTTCAAGCCTCACTTGGCACATGAGATCTTAAAATAGTAAGAAATCTTCATTTTTACATAGGTTGTAGGTTGAAGATAATGGTTTTCTTAATGTTTTGGGGTGTTCAATAGTTGAGGCTATGTTGGTGAAGTTATAACAACCCCTCCACAATTCATTGATGCTATAAATATTTATTTAAGAGATATGTAATGCCTACATAAACCCCAAAACCTTCACAATAGGTTGGTGACTAACCTTTTCCCATAAGTGTTCATCACTAATCAAGGTAACATGTAAAATCATAGAAACATGAGGATCTTGCGTTGCATAGGAGTGATAAGTGGTTTTTATAGTATGGTAGTTTATTCAAACTCATTTAAATCTCCTCTTAGCATTTTTATATCAAAAAGGGTTAGGAAATAATATTCTCATGTTCATCAACAAGACTATGTAGCCTACAGGTGTAAGAGGTCAACATGCTTTGAGTTTGAACCTTAAAGAAACCAATGGAAGAATTTGTTTCATATAAATTTCAATAGTTTACTAGGCCTCCAAGGAATCCAATTGGATTTTTCACCTCATCACCAAATCCTCTAAGTAAACATACAATGATCTTAGGTTAGAAGATTGTGCAAATGTTTGCCTACATAAGAATGAATCAAAGAGACCAATTTTGCTTTTTTTGAGGGATATGAAGTTCTCAAACCTTATAAGGATTTTTTTGAAGTAGTTATTTTTTTTAAGGCCAATAATATCAAATAATACATTATAAAGGGGTTAAAAATTACAAAATGTATTCCTACAAGTTTGTAGACTTGTAAGTCTTTTTTAATAGAAATACAATTAAACCTATATGTAAAGAAGAACCATAAAGGGAAATGTTGTGATGGAAGCCATGGGAAAGAGATTGGGAAATATGTGTAGGGTATAATAAATATAAGCTATGAGTTGAAGACCCACTCTTGAGCTCCAACAAATCCCAAGCCTAAATCAATACCTACATTCCCAATTGTGTAATAACTCCACTAGGTTAGACAAAAAAAACACGATTTTTTTAAATTAAACACACATATACCAAAAATAGATTACACCATGAGAATTTATAAATATCATATGAAATACACAAAGCATGATAATAGAAACAAGCATAATACATCACATATCATTGATCTCTAATATCATGAAAGCACATCAAAATGTAAATATAACAAGTAACTATATTAAATCAATCATAGTTGATACAAGTCTACAAACATTGTTACCAATATAAACTAACAAGTAATTACAACTCTCATGACAATATTCAATAATAAGTACAATATAATATAATGTATATATAAGATACATGGCTCTCTTAGAGCATAGTTCCCAAACTCAAGTATATGTGGCAATATCAAGTGTTGTCTCGATAAGTAGTACTACTATGGGGAGGGATAGCATCATCTAATCACTTTTCACCAACCATGGACCAATAATCCCCCACACTAATCCTATCAATAAATGGCCTTCCATTCATGGATGAGTATATAGTGATGGCATAGGAATCCAAAGAGATAAGCTAGTACTTGTGTGATGTATGATTTTTAAACTAAACATGTAGTGCATCATAGAAAACCATTATATTGAAAGTTATCAAACAAACATTTAAATCATACTCATGAAATGATAATGTCTCACTAAACATGCTTTGATCCAAATATTTATGAATATAATAAATAATAATGATCTATAGATCACTAAATTTCATACACACCACTTGATTAGACTACCTTCATCTATCAATGTGATACTAGTAAGTCATTGAAATCCATCTCACTCCTTACTCTATATCAACAATGCATATTGGTCAAAAATAATTCAACCACAAGATTCATTTAATTTACATCCTACTAGTAAACACATCATATAACATATTAAACATAGGAGTAACCAAATCATACATTTATTTCATCAAATGCATAAATGAATCTTACATTATTGTCTATCCCATACTAGAAATAGTGACTACAATTTATACCAACTAGGTAAATACATATTTAACTATACATTTTCACCAACAAAATGAGTTTTGAAACATATTGCACCCCATGATAACCCATATTATCATAGTATATAATTCTAAGACATAACTACAAGTTTTTCCATAATCAGTCATATAAAGTAGTCTTAAACCCATGAAAAATAAGATTTTATTCAATTAACTAGAATATAATGAAACAAGTCACAATTCCCATGAAAAACAATAATATACTAACATAGATTTAATCAAACTCTGAAGGTTATATACATGCATACACAAATTCCTACCAATTATCATAACACATGTTATTCATAGTAATAATAGCATGCATTCATTAAATCAGTCATCCATAGGTGTGAGTCTAGACATAACAATTTTAGTATGTACCACTTAGGTATAACATACATTTATATTATAGTATATTATGACATCCCATACTATCATAGTTCATTGATTTTGAAGAAAACTACACAATTATTGATAATTAGTCCTATAATTCAAATGACTCATAATCATAAACAATAGTCCAACAAGTATAGGTTTATCCCACCTAGGTAGACCCTATGTTCAAACTGCATACTAACAATCAGAAGACTATAACTTATAGGCATACTTCACAATGCACTATTATATGATAAATATGTATAAACACTTGTACATATTAACACTATAATATAATGAATCACATATAATTAGTCAATGCAAAATAGATACAAAATAATAGTCAATCATAATGTTTACAGACAAATAGAGAACTCATAAACCTGTTATAAATCTACATTCCAACAACTTGCTCTATTTTCTAAGAGATCATTCCATAAGTGTATAGTTTTAGGATCCCTAAGAAACTTTATGTCTTAGTTTAACCACCCCTTTTTATAGGTATCTAGGATTACTTTTACCCCATAATATAAGTACTCAATTGATATGTAGTTACTAAACCACTATTTATTCATAATTTTTATCAAGAACTTCCAATCTAACATATCCAAATCCTACTCAAGTTCTCAAGACTACATAGTTTTTTCATTCAGATTCCATATATAAGTATTTATAAATATACTAATTAATTTTATACGATACATAATATTTTCAAAGACATATAAATTACTCAAGTCGTGATATCATACTAATCAAAACTATGCAATAGGCACACACAAGAAAGATTCCATTACATAGAAATATATAATATAGTTGATAACCACCTTAGGAAAATTAATAATAGGTACACATCCCCTATCAAGAATCAACTAGATATCCTTATTAATTTATAATCCATTTTTAGTTATAGAGGATTCATGATAAATATCCAAAGATAATTGGTGGAACCTGTTATAATATCAATTATAACATTTACATATAATATCATTATTTACACAGGTAAAAACCATTTCACTATGCTATCATTTGGCAACACAATAATTTACCCAAATGTGGATTAAAACATCATGGTAATTTATTATCCTTATAAATTTCCTATCCATTATACTTGTATAACATTTCATTATTTAATCATAAAACATTTTCTATTTATACCATATGAAGACATAATTCCAACAAGATATTATGGTTACCATACAAAATAACTAATAATATATAAAAACTAATTACTAACATGTATCTTATATAAATAATACCACATGTAACTTTAACTCTTTGAATAAATGTCCTTCTATCCCAAATGCTATATTTTTCCATAATAGCATAATACTCAAAACTCCTTATAATTTCTTATTTATAATATCTTATTCATACTCTTGCATCTTTACAGTTCTAGATCCTGTAAACCTAATAATAAATAGTTATGTATAAATTATAAATAGGTAATAGTAATGGTAATACACTAGTGATACATTTAATGAGAATTAGAATATGTATTATTTAGCATAATTTACTATCCATATGACTACTATTTATGGTCATTACCTTAATCTGAACTAGTCTATTTCAAGGAATGAGAATATGAGAATAGAAGTACCCACAATAAGAATTTGATACTATCACTAAATTAGCATAAATATTTTATTATCAAACTCCTTATTACCTTAATCCAAACCATGCAGTTCACAAGAAAATATAGGTTATAATAGTATAAAATATTATTAATTCCTTAATCATCTTACTAATATTTTAAGAGTATAACCCTAAATTAAATATTATCATAAATATTATATAGTAACATAAATATTAAGTAGGGAAACTTTACCTCAACCTCTTATGCATATCACCCTATATGCATCCATTATTAAGATCACTGATGTAACATACACTTTGAATATCTTTAGTCATCTCCTCAATTTAAATATAAAATTACATTAGCTTTGAGATATTATTGCTCAATATATTAAAATCCAATGATTCAATTTAAAACTATGAAAGATGGATTAACTTAAGAGGCAGGGTAGAAATTAGTCAACATTGCTTCACTAAACAAATATATAAATTGATGCCCTAATAAAATATTTAGGTTTACAACTATAGTTTGGTCTCATATACCAAATTTAGGTAGATGCCTACATTCATTGGATTAACTCCTAAAGGCATAGGATATGAAAAGTGGAAAAAAATAAAATGATTTAACATAGTACTGATGTCATTGATCAAAGGCAGCGACACCTAATGCTTGGAATACCACGACCATTCTCTGGCAGGTTTATTTTTTGTTCTAAACTCAATTTTAACTAGACAGTGCATTACCTCTATAAAGTAAATTTAATGTTTTGGTTGATAAACATATACATACATATATATATATATATATATATATATATATATATATATATATATATATATATATATATAGTAAATAATCATTATAGATATCAGGCAATAAAGATACACACACACACACACACAAACACTCTTTAATCAATAATAATCATATATAGCCTATATATATATCAATTAATCAAGTATACACACACACACACACACACACACAAAAAAAAAAAACACATGCACACACGCACGCACGCACACACACATGCATGCACGCACACACGCACACACGCGCGCACACACACACACACACACACACACACACACACACACACACACACACACACACACACACACACACACACACACACACACACACACACACACACACACACACACACACACACACACACACACACACACATAACTATTAATAATCATATATTGCCTATAAATAACAAATCACATAAAGTTTCTATGTTTGTATAAAATTATCATTATATTGTTTGTATATTGCTAATCGGATAATTTTATATATATATATATATATATATATATATATATATATATATATATATATATATATATATCACTTATTGATGTATAAGATGTTAGAAAATATATAAAGGCATTCCTAAGCACAAAATTTATGTTAATCTTCTAGTAAAATCATAAACATGCCACCTACTTGGTAGTTTGGAAGCGCACACTTTCAGTGTCTTCTCTTTTGGTTTTCTCCTATTTCCTTTCTCTCTGCTATGCCCTCCATCTTCTCTCCTTAATTTTCTCTAAGATATTACTTATGATAATGATTTTTTTCTTCCTAATTTCCTCTCCCTAAAATAGGCATAGTCCTTGCTTTAAATTTTTTCTCTTAGTTTTTCATTTTATTTATTCTTATTTGTTTTTCTCAATTTATTTTTAATGACTATCTTTTTTTGTTTTTCTCCCTTTTTTAATATAAGTATGTGTTTTTTTAATTATTTAATAGATTTCCTAAATTTTATTCATTTTTATATTAATTATAAAAATCCATAATTTCAATAATTAGCATCCTCTTAATGTTATGATGGATAAAATGAATAAATCTTAATTAAGTCAAATTATGTTAATCTCATCTTTAAAACACTAAACGGTCCCACACAGAAAACTTGCAAATCTCAAAACATTAGTGGATACATAAATAAGTCATGTAAGATAAATTCCAAAAAAACAATATCTATGATATCAAGTCATGGCTAAAATAACTATTTAATGTAAGTGGCATCAATACATATTATGCTAACCACTCAATATGCATATAACATGTGCTAGTTATCTATGGTGTGTGCAGGGTACTGGTTGGTTTCTTTATCATCCTCTGACATCTCGATCTACATCACCCTCTTCAATGATGTTCTCTCTCTGGAAAACTTTGAGGGATGATTTCTCCTACATCCACCTCACAACACATAAGTAATTGGATCATATCACATGGTAAACATATAGCATAAAATAAAACTAAAATAACACATCAATACACTCAAAATGTAAATGTGTACACTATAATTAACTCATAGTAAATCAATCATGTACCATCACATATCTAAATAATATTTTACAATACCATAATATAATATAACCCAAGATTAGTTAAAAATATCCAAATCTAAATTATTTAGTTATAGATATCCACAAATAATCTAACAAGTTTGCCTAGCAAGGAATTGGGATGTAACAAATTGAGACATACATGCCTACATTTTGGATATGAAAAAGAGTGAATATTTTGTGATAATTAGGAGGTTTAGAGGAAAAAATATATTATATGAAATATGTATAAGGATAAAAATATGTCTGAACTCCTATGAATAAAATAATATCATCAAGATGGCAAATATCCCTTGAAGAGAGCCCAAACCTAATAAGACCTACAAGCCTAATTGGACCTATAGGTCTGACCTCATATTGTGAAGAAAACATGTAGGTTTTGCTTTAATATTGAGTTTTTTATGATCATGAAATGAAATATTATTCCTATTAGGAGTTTTCACAAGTATTAGAGCCTTGGAATTATGAATTAAACCCCAAACAAGGTCAGTAGTGCCAAACTAGCCTAATGGCCTATAAACCCTCAAAGATGAAAATTAGGTTATAAAACCTCTTGGAGGATAAACACCTATTTTATATCATTTAAAACCATGTAATAGGTTATCATATACCTATTTAAGGTATTTCCAAACAACAAAATATAATTTTAGTTTTTTAGGCCAAACTCACTCTCTCTCATTCTCACACATAGTCCTACAAACCTAAGAGGCAATCTTGAAAGACTCAAAAATTCATGGAGAAGATGTGTGGTGTAAAATTGATGTTATATAAGTTTTTTTATGGTATAAAAATTCTATTCCATGGCATATTTTTTATGATTAATGTTATACATGATATGAACTATCCTTAAGGAGGGGTAGTCCAAAGCCCTATTTTGCACTGTGAAGAGCTCAAGAGACCTTAGTTTTTTGATTGCATATTAAAATATAATTCACATGGGACCCAAATATATTATCTATGGAATGGTATCCATATTTTATTAAATTTTGTGGTATTATTTCAAGTATTGGGGCCCTCACCTTTATGAATCATCATTAAGAGGATAAGCCAGTTTAAACCCTTCTTAAACCTTGCATAGGACCTGATGAAATAATTTGGTTTTTTTAAATAATTAAAATGTATTTTAATCGACTAAAAACTAATTTAATGGCCTATATACACCTAATAAAACCATCACTTGGCACATCTATGATAAATGTATAAATTTTTGGTCTAAAAGACTGCTTATTGAAACTACTTTTCAAGGTTTTAAAGCCGATAAGTTTTCCTAACCATTTATAGAGTTTTATTCAGCCAAGATAAATGTATTTTAAAACTTAAAAGGTCATCTAAGAGGTTTTAATAATAAAAATATAGTTTTAAAGCTATTAACTAGGTCTGAATAACTATGGGTGATCCATCTTACACCAAGAGAGTGAAACTCAGTTCTCATTTTATTAAAAGATGCAAAGAACATGGATTTGTCCTAAGTTGGAATTTTATATCTCAATTAATCTGGAACAATAATTATAAATGTCAAACACAAGTCTGTAACTCCTTTTTGGCCAAGAATATGTAGTTGTAAACAAGGTTGATGAGTCATTTAGGGAGTTGAAAAGTCTCTTCTATCAATTTTATTTATAATATCATCATAAATTAGACAAAAAATGCCAAGGATATGAATAAAAATTATATTATACTCTCCTCTTGAACTATAAATATATTGGGTGAAGTGACACTTATAATTAGAGTTACTTTATGCCTCCTTCCCTCTCTTTCTCTTTCTCTTCTATATATACTACCTAGTATGGCATTGTAATGGATCCTCCACCTGAGTATGGAAAATAATTACTCATTTGTATTCCTATGATCAATAAAATACTATTTTTACCACCTTTGATGACTATACTTAGTGTGTATGTATTGATAGTTAACCTTGTTAAGTGGTTTTCTTAGTCTTCCGTGACATGTTATCCTATTCTAGAACCTATATAAAGTTTGAAAGCTTCTCGTGAAAATAATGTGAAGTGTTCAAGTGAAGTGTAAGGGTTGAGTGTGTTACATATTCATTAATGTCACTTTAGACCTCTTGATTAGTCTTCCTAGCCTAAGAATCTATCACAACCTCCACATTGAAATGTTGATGTAAGAGATTTAGATTGGGAGTATTGTATGTTTAATTAGTCTCATGGTCTACATGTGTACATGTAATTGGTTGGTAGAGATCAATTAGTTTTGTGTATCACTTCCTTAGGTTATTTTTAGTTATCTCTAACCCTTTCCCTTGCAATAAATAGGTTTAGTATTATTTTTATGGTGAGAACATCTAGGAAGCTAAGCCCATCTAGAGATTCACCTCATTTATTAGGTAACCCATAGCTTAGAAGTGTCTTCATTATATCACTTAAGGGAGGAGGCTTGAACAACCTTCTCAAGGGTGCAATTTTTGTTGATAATAGTAAATTAAGAGAAAGATATGCCTATGTTCATTTTGGAACATGTTAAACTATAATAATTGTATCTTAGGACATGTCATAAATATTGGCTATGGTGAGTCCTAAATCACCCTCTGATGTAATGGGTGTTGAAGCATTGGTCATCTATGAAATTTAAATACTTTATTTTGAATTATCTACGTAGAATGAATCTAAGTAGGTTATATAACTATCTACATAAAATGATGATGAATAAATGAAGTAATTGGCTTTGTGTAATGATCTTGAATAGGTGTAACAACCAAATGTGGTGGTGGTATGGATGGAGGAGGAAATTGTTTTCTCTAAATAAGGTACTCTTATGGAATATTTATAACTATGACCACCCAACTATCATGTATATACTTGACACATTTATACATTGAATATGGTACTACACATATATTTTGCAATCAAGGGCATCCTAATAACATGACAAATACCCTATGCTTAATAATACTAAGAATTGAGTATTAAATACTATAGAGTCTACCTTAAGAATTATCACAATGTGTCTTAAGGGTTTTGTATGTGTCCCTAAAATCCTTTGAATATATTGGTTATTTACATTAGACCTTTATGTGTGTATCCAAAATTATAAATAAGTGTCATTGTAAAAGTATCTTCACTTGAACCATTCCCTAACATGGCACTATGAATTGGACTTGAATCAACATAAGGTTTCATAACTAATGAATTGAAATTAGGTTCATATTCCATTGTCATCAAAATTAGTTTTAGGTCATTAAATGTACAAAAATACTATCTAATTGGTGATCACATGTCAAAGGAGGATGATGCAAGTTTTATGTCACATTTACCTTAGTAGTATCCCTAGTTTCTATTGCCACATGGTTTGAAAGAGGATGAGAAAATATATTTTTATATTGAACGATCACTTACAAAAGTTAATATGTGTTTAATGAATAAATAGTATAAAAAATAGTAAGACCAACCTAAAATATCACAATGAAACAATAGTCATCAAAATAAAAAGTACTAAAATAAGCCACCAAATGGCACCATAAACACTATTAAAATATAGAAAATGTCATGGTTAGAAAAAAAATTAACACAACAAAAATTATTTAAATTAAGAACATCATCTTCAACCATAGGTCCCTTACATTTCTTATCAAGTCCCTTATCCTTCTCCTCACTACTCCCACCAATATTATTAGGTCATAACTATGCAACATGTCCCAACTACATTTCATCATGTTTCTCACTATTGACTCTAGCCTATTCCCATTTCTCAATTCCATAAATACCTTTATGAGTGCTACTTTGCACCAATTAGTTGATCAAATTTCCAATTTTTAACATATTAAGCTACTCAATTATATTATCTAAATTTATCTTACCTTATTTTTCAAAAAAATGTAAAGACTTAACAAAATTCTATTCACATTATTTTCTATGAACTACTCTAACTTGAGATCAAGAATACCCCCATATCCAAAAATTGGCATGTATTATCCATATAAATAGGATTGAGAAGACCTATTAATTTCATCATCCTTATAATGTTAATTATTACTATAATATACCACTTATTTTTATTAAATATTTTCAAAGACACATGGAGAATGCCCAACAATTTCTCCTTGTTATCACTTGTACATTATTTTCTACTAGCTTCAGACTCAGACATACCCATTAAATTTGGGTTTAGATTGATGTCCTACTCAAAGTAAAAATCTAATAAACTTCCATTCATTTTCCAATATATTCACCTCCAAATCACATGAGTATTTTTTTTTACCAATCTAGGGAGAAGTTGTATCTGGGGTATCCTCTAGTACTAATCAATAAATTCAAATTAATTTTCATCATTCATATTCTTAATATTTTTTCCATCTCTTTTTTAGGAACCTTGAGTTTTGAGTAGATATGTACATGGATAATACCTAGAATAAATCCTCTATATAAGTCGGTAAGAATCATGTTCTAAACTTGAAAAATTCTAGGTTCCTTTGCTTCCATATGAACCATAAAACATCGATATAAAAGACAAGACATTTTTTTTTTAAAAAATTGCTTTCTTTTCATAATATATATAACCAAATGAGACATTAATCCATGAAATATCACAAGAAAATAATATATATCAATACTTAAGACAATGTTTCCATGCAATAGAAGCAAAGGTAAAAGGAATAAAACATGCTCAATGGTTTTTGATTCCCCACATAAAGTGAAAAATGGTTTACAAAGCCCAAACTTATCAATAAAATCATCAAAAGCATTTTTTTATGAATTAATAACCACCTAAAACATGATTTCTTTGGTCTAATGCAAGTAGACTATATAACATCAAATATATACTTCCATTTATATAATGTATCATAAAAAGACCGCTTATTTAAGTCAAGAATATTCTTTTCAAAAATTATAGTTAAAGGTATATTTTATTAGTAGTAATATCTATTAATTTGGGTCCTCTTAACCATTTAACATTATTCTAGATTTCATTCTCATCTTCCATAATCAATCCAATAGAAAAACTTTTGATGGATTTAGTGATCATAGTATAATTTCTCAGGTGTGTCAAGGAGAGCATATATTTAAACCTTGACTACATCTAGGTGAGGAAAAAAAAATTGAAAATAACTAAAGGATCTAATCCCCTTAGAAACCTAATCAAAGTCATAACAACCTCTTGTCAATGCAAGAGGAGTATTTTTATGTTTTATATTCCACCATATTAACCAATAACCATACCATATAGACCTAAAAAAACTACATAAAGGCTTGAAAATCACTAAATTCACCATTTTATAGGCCTTTCACAAGGAAAAGAAAATAGGGGAACTTTCAACCCTTACTAAGAATTATCCAATAAAAAGTTCATATATATGAAATCCCTTCCATTATGATTTTCATTTTGGAAACCCCCTCAAAATTTAAATTCTAACAAGAATTTTCATTGATAATTCCCTTTTAGTCCCTTGATAATCCATTTGATTTCAATATAAATACCTTGGATTTTTCATATTCATAATCCCTAGTCCACCCAATTATGTTTGTAGCAGATTTCCAATGTAAAAACATGTTTTTTCTTGTTACCCTTTCCATCAAACCAAAATGAATCCCTTACCATATTGTGAGGTTTATCAAATTTATAATTCATAAACATAAAACAAGAGGAAAAATATATACTAAATTAATATAAAACTTTTAAAAAAAAGTATTCTTCCTAGGAGAGATAAAAAATGTCCATACAATTTAGTTATATTTTTAATCATATTATAAAAATATACTCTCACATTTCCTTAAAATAAGGTGAGATGGAAAACAAAATCCTTAATTAAATAAGTATATGAGTATATCCTTTCAAATTCTATCCAAAATAAATGAACCAACCTTGAGGAAACTCATCCCATCAAATTAAACAATATTTCTAAAGTATAAATTTAGAACCAGAAGTTGAATAAAATATTTCCAACCTAGAAGTCATTTGTTTGAAATTATCTTCCTTTAATAGAAAGAAAATATTTTTTTCACCCACAAATAAGACATCAACCAATTTATTATTATTAGTTAGGGTGATGTATTTTACAGGTGGACCTAATGAAGGATCTCTAGGTAAGAAGTGAAGGGCCTTAGCTACAATAAAAAATAGTGAAGGGGAAAGAGGTAAACCTTATCTAATGGATATTTGAATCTCAAAGGACATAATGAGTTCCCCATTAATTTCCACAATTTCATAATCATCATAAAAAATTACATTAACCATTTTATAAAATTTGTCTTCAAACCCAAAGGCCCAAAGGCTCTTAACATTGTATCAATAAATGACCATTCAATTTTTTCTTAAGCTTTTTAAAATATAATCAAATCCATGCAAACCTTATAATTAGAGTGCATAGCCTAGTTCATACCTTTCCCACTAGTTATGAGGTTATCAATAATATTTATACCTTCAATAAAACTAGTTTGAGTCATAGAAATAATATTCAAGAGGAGACCTATAATTTTTCATGCAATAATTTTTTTCAAGGATTTTGTTTGACACACTAAGTAAAGTCATGGTTCTCCTATTTTAAATTTTAAGGGGATCACCTTATTTTGGGATTAAATTGATATAACCACATTTGATACTAAAACTAAGATAACCTCCATGTATGGACTCCTTATATACATTAAGATAGGCCAAATCAATCCAACCCTTATTCACATCATAAAACTCAACTAGACTCCCATCAAGACCTAGGATCTTATCACCCTTAAAATATTCAATAGGAAAAAAACATAATCAATAAAGACCTCAGTGTCCATAGAAGTTGTCTCCTCAATATATGATTTATTTGGGATAATTATAAATACTATGCTTTTATTTTTTTCAATTTGATTATTGGATCCATCTAATGTGAATAAATAATAATCAAATGAAAATAAAACTTATTGAGTATCTCTAAAATATTCATAAACAAGACCTATAATATTAATGTCTTTGATATTTTCTCTTACATTATTTTCCCTAATAATTTTTAAGTAATTAGACCCTTTATCACTTAGCTTAGGCTAAGTCAATCTTTCTCTGATTTGACCACCTTTAACACTATATTTTTGGACCATTATATGAGACTATTTAAGTTGAGTCAATTCATCAAGAAACTTCTCATTAGTAGGGTCATTTTGAATCAAAACTTCCTTAATAAGTTGTTTCTAAACATCTCTATCAAATTTTTATCTTATTTTAGCTTTGGTTGACCAAAGGTTCTCAAAAATATTTTTTAGGTTTAATACAATGATTCCAACTGTCAATGTTTGACAAGGAGGTAGGTGTAGCACTGGTTAAATATTAAGAAGTCCAATTCATTATAATAAATCATTGTACATAAGGTGAGACAAATTAATATTTTACAATCCCTTCCACTCATCCTCATTGTGCTCATTAAGATTCCTCAAGTCAAAGTTCATTTCAATGGGATGATGGTTCAACAAATTAAATGGTAAAAATTTCCCATAATTCTCACTATCTAAGTGTTGCACTTTAAAGTGGTCTTTATTTATATAAAAATTGTCAAGTCTAAATTAAACTCTATTTTTTACATCATGATGATTACACATTGTAAACAATATTCCTTTACTAATGCATTTATTCTTTCATAATGGATGATAAATTTTTTGAATACACTTCATGTTAGACCAAAATAAAATTTCCTTACCCTTCCAACACAAGGGAATACCACCATACATATCCTCTCTCTCCTCAATCATGTTTAATTCACCCCCAAATACCCATGGAATGTTAGAAAAAATTTCAAAAATCTAATTTCACAACTCAATTATGTCTCTTTATTCATTTAGATCATACACCAATAAACTTCAAAACTATTACTCATTGTGTTTAATCCTGACTGAAACAACTCTCTATAAATGTAAAAATCCATGTTCAATGATACCATTAATCCATTTATCATTAAAATAGATGATCCTCATTTACCTATAATATGGTTTGTATAAAATTTAATGACATTATGACAAACATATTTTAGATAACACTCAATCTCATTCCCATGTTCTTTAACCTATTCGAAAAGAATAAAATCAATTTTTTCCCTAGACTTCGTAAACTATTTAAAAATAGGTCTCATATCTTGAGATTCCAAAACTCTAATATTATAAATAATAATCTTCATAACAAATGAAACTTCTTGAACTATGATTATGGTTTAGATTCCCCTTGTTATCATTAAGCCTATTATAACATCAAGGTATTTTCCAATCCTTTTTTTCTTGGAGTCTTCACCATTTAATGGTTGGGTAGATTTCAATATCTTAGTCTCATCATAGCTCAAAGTTTTGGATAGGACTAAACCTACCATCTTTTTATTAAACCTCTTGGTTCTAAGTTTAGTCTTGGCAAAGAGGGGGACCCTTTTCATTGATTATAAAAACACACACTTCGTCAATAATGTTTTAAAATAATGCTATTACCTCATGTTGAACTAAAGTCGCAACCACATCTTGAAAATATATTTTTATTTTATTCTATATTTTTATGAATATGCAACACAAAATATCTTTACGATGATAGATCCATCATTTTTAGGTCTAGATCCTTCCAAATTGACAAGGTTACAAGTCTCTATGGTAAAAGGCTTGGATAAAATCATTATATACTCCTTAGATCCCATTTTAGAAGGTAGGTGGAAACACTATGAGAAACATTCTTTAGAGGTTCCACATGAACTTTATTAAAATGTAGAGTAAAAACTTTAGATGAAGTGACACTCTTAGGTTTTGGTTAGAAGAATGGGAAGGTGGGGGGGAAGGTTAACTTGGGAAAAAATATAAAGGGAGATAATCTAATACATATGAAAAATAGAGACCCAAAACCTCTCTTCTAACATCTTATAGAACCTCAGAATTGTTATATTACCACCACCATCAGATTCCAACTTGACCTCTTATTTAAAATGAGGGTTTTACACATCAATATTTAGAAAAATCTAATTATTTTAAATACTTATAGCATATTTTTCAACAATTCCTTTAACAACATCAATAACATCCCATTTTTATTACTTTTCCTTACTAAAGAATAATGTTTTTAAAAATTTCCATCATTTTTACATAGAAAATAAGACTTCAAACTTCCCAAACCCACTATAGGGAAAGAGAATGTCTCATCATTTAAATTAAAAACTAGGGTTTCTAAGAAGATATCAAGTGGATTTAATGAAATTTAAACCCTAATATTCAAATGGGATAAGGAGGATATTTTTGTTGGTGTAGGATATTACTTTCCTACTCTTTAGCTTACTTAGGTGCTATTTTATATTGACAAAGTTGGTCTTACATGCATAGTATGGTTTTTACTATCCTAAATGCCTCTCATATATGTACCTATTTACCTAATAATTCATATGGTAATGCAAGGTGAACTATTAATTATAAAATTTATTTGAGTTATAGATAGTTCATTCTCTTTGTGTGTATGGTGAAGCTTACATGGATGTAGTAATGTCTTATTAGAGAGATATTAACTAAAGAGTTTTGAGAATTACTTCATGGTATTAGATCCACACTCCAATATCCATTGCTTAGTTTTAAGTTTCTCTCATTGAATCAAATCCACCATTATTTCATTGAATGGCCCCTTTTTCATAGCCTTTTGAGCCATTATCTGTAATCAACTATTTTTGGTACATTTTCAAGTTTTCTAACCTATGCTATTAAATTTAGAAAACCTAAAAATATTAGGAATGCCTATCTAATCCTTAAAAATGGACATTTCTGAGAAAAATCAAATTCTTGCAGGGGTGGCATTTAGCTTCCTGGGGATAAATTCATATAGATACATATAATGAATTTCCTTACATTTTTTCAAAAAACAAATTTATGGGTTTTTAAAGATTTTTATAGGTTTCGAAAATATATTATGGGTTCTCTAAAAATATGCATATTTGTTTGTCTAATCTAAAGTGTTATTTGAGCATTTATATTAACATTACTATTGACAATTTTGACCCTACAGGGCAAAAATTGCCACCTTTATCATTCAAAGCTCTACATACCATGCTAGTTTGCTTCAAAAATTTTAATCTAAGCAGTTGAAGGGAGTGAGTTTTAAATAAAAAGACTTCAGGTTCTCAAAGAATAAGACTTCAAGATTTTTTAGGAAGTAATACTTCAGGTTTTTCTATATAAGCTAATTAAAGGACTTTACAAAAAATCCAAAACATTATTCCTTTCAGAATAGGGCATTTTCAATAATCTCAAAGGGTATTTTTCTTTCAGGAAAGTAACTTTTCAAAATTTTGAAGGGTATCTTTCCCTTCGAAAAATCTTTTTCACCAAAATCAAAGGGTCTTTCTAAGAAAGCTGAAAGATGAAGTGGACCATTTCTAAAAAGCTAAAGGACTCTTTCAAATTCCCAAAGGTATATTTTTCAAAGAAATGGTCCTTTTCCATAAGTTTGAAGGGTCTTGTCTCAGCAAAAAGAGAAATTATAGAAATCTAAAGGGTCTTTTCAATTTTTTTGAAGGAATAGGGTCTTTTCAATTTTTCCATAGAGGACCATTCCAATTTTTTGAAGGGTTCTTTTCCTTTGAAATAGTTAATTTCAATTTTTTTTGAAAGACTTCAAAAAGTCTAAAGGGAATTTATAATGGTCAAAAGGGCATTGCAAAAATTCTAAAGGGACTTTTCAAATTTTCAAATGGTGTACTTTAGAAAATCCAAAGGTTATCTATCCTTTAGAAAAAGGCATTTTCAAAGACAAAGTGGACCATTATAATTTTTTTGAAAGGTACTTTTTATAAGAAAAGGTCCTTGTCAAAAGCTAAAAGGTCCCTTGCAAAAAATCTAAGGGAGCATTTACATTTTTTTCAAAAGGTTCATTTTTCTTCAAAAAAATTCATTTTAATATTGTCAAAGGGTTATTTTTGACAAACAGGGTTCATTCAAGAATTATGAAGGGTTATTTTGCCTTCGAAAAAGTCAATTTCAATAAAGCTTGAGGGTTCATTTCATTTTTTTAAAGGGCATTACAATTTTTTTGAATGGTATACTTCAAAATTCTAAAGGGTCATTTCTTTCAACAAATGGTCCATTTCAATTCTTTCGAAGGGCAAGAGAACCTTTGCAACTTTCTCAAAGGGTCACTTGTCAAAAATCTGAAGAGTCTTTCCAAAGGCCAAAAGACCATTTCAAAATTGTTGAAGAGACTTTTCCAAAAGTTCTAAGGGTCTTTCCTCAGTCGAGAGACCATTTCAAAAGTTTCAAGGACCATATCAATAAATACAAAGGGCAATTTATAAAATTCTATATCATGAATTCCTTCAGATAATTTGTCCAAAGGAAATGTCCATTGCAAAAAATCCAAAGACCTAATATCATTTAGAATTTTTGTCTGAAGGAATTGTTCAAGGTGAAAGAGACAAAAACTTTGAAATAAAAGTCCTAAGGTCAAAAGTCCAAAAAAAATAATCAAAAAGAATTATTTCAGACTTTTTGTCTGAAGGAAATGAACAGGGAGATAAGACATGGATAATACATCTGAATGGAAAGAACCAAACAAAAGTCTAAAAGAATTAATGACAGGCCCAAAAACATCAAGTTTGAGCCCATGCAAGTAGCTGTTAGTCAAGATTTTGACGGCTTCATCAAGATTACCGTGAGCTTGACACTTGTCAAGATATAGTAAGGAGATCAATAGATGAGAAAAGGCCAAGTTTTCAAAAGGATCTTAATGGGATTTTAATAACCAATCAGTAAAAAACAAAGAGGTATTCCCCTTTTGACTCTAATGGCATGATCTATAACACACATTCAAATCATGTGAAATGGCCCAAGTAATATTAGATTGTAGTAAGGAGCACGTCAAGTTTTTTAATTCCATAATCAAATTATTCAGACTTGGAAAAGACATGCAACCGCCTTCAAGCATGACTCTCTCAATTCTAAAATAGAGATTCAAATGCATGAAGGGTTTGAATAGTTTAAGATTGGATGTATATTCAAAGAGAGCTTAACATATAATTTCATGCATGCACTCTTGTTTATCTTATTAATCAAATCCTTTTCAAACACTTCCAACTTAGCTTCAAGTGGAGTTTTGTATTTGAAGATTAGTGTAGCATCATGCATGAAGAGAATTGAATTACCAAAGATCTATACACATTTGAAGAATTTAATCTTTATTATAAATACGGATTATGAAATGGGCTCACCATAATTTTTAATGCCAAAGATGTTTTCATGTAAGGCATAAGACAAAAATATATTATTTAAAGGCTTGGTTATCTTAACATAGCTAGAATTGGACTTGGCGTGATATGGGAGTTGATCTCCTCTTCTATTTTTAGCACCAATCTCTTGGATTTTCTATTCCTTTTTTGTATAAGTTGGCTTTTTCAGCATTTTAAGGATCTCTCTTTTGGAAAGATCAGACTCTAGCAAATATTGAATTTTATAACCTTTTTTTAGATAAAGAGAAGGACTACTTTCAAATTCCAGGATGATGATATAGTGTATTTATGTCATTGATTTGCATATGTGATAGAATTTTCTTCCTTGTCAAGTATTGATTCTTACATATTTACTTGTTGATTAGATTATGCAGGTCATGTTCTATGTTTAAGTATTTTGGCTGAAGTTACAATGGATGTAAGTGGCTATTTAGTGCCTTGATTTAAGCCTTTTTCCTCATTTTCCTCAAGATTTGATCACTAGATAGAACCTTTTCATGAAATATTGATGCATATGAGTCAATTTCAATTAAAAGTTTAATCTTTTTCTTGTCTAATCAGTGTTTTTAAGAGCTCAAATTGAGTGGATGAACCAAAATACATGTGTATCACCATCATTAGATAGGATTTTTTCCTTCAAGTTTCCCTTTTTTCCTTTTCTTGGTAGTTTGGAGTGTAGAGTAGAGATCCTAATTAATACACCAAAGGGACCTAGCCCTTAGAATCTAAAGACTCAATCTACTAATTAGACCACCCATAGCTTAGGATTGTTTCCATGTTTTAGCAGACTATGAAGGCCTAAAACTACCTTCACAATAGTGTGAGTATAATTGACAATAATTATAATCATTGATTTGATTTGGATCTCTATTATTTTTATTTGAGATCTCTTTCTTGGCTACATTGTATTACTTTGGATTAGCTATGCTTCTACAATTTTTTAAAGTCATATGGAATGGTCATACCACTAGTTTTAAGTCATACATTTGATTTTGGCCTTCAGATATATATACAACTCTTCAAATTTGTGCATTAGATCACCACCTTGGGTCCTCCTTTCTATCTTCCATTCAAACTACTATGCACTTGGCATCAATTATTGTTTGCACTGGCTTATTAGTGCAAGGATATGTTTTAGAATAATTAAGCATGGAGATAGCATTAACCACTACTAAAATTAAATTAGGCTTGTTTCAAAATTTGATTCATTATCAATGAAACCTGCATCAAGGACAATCACCATTTTTTCTCCTAATAACCACACTACATATATTTTTTCTTACTTTTTATTTTTTGGAAAATATATAACACAATATATTTCCAATGATAGCTCTATCATTTTTAGGTCTAGATTCTTCCAAACTGATAAGGTTACAAGTCTCTATGGTAAGAGGCTTGGTTAGAATCATTTTATACTTAGATCTCATTTTAGAAAACATGTGGAAAGACTATGAGAAACATTCTCAAAAGGTTCCACATCGACTTTATTAAAAGGTAGAGTAAAAAAATTAGATAAAGTGACTCTCTTAGGTTATGGTTAGAAGAATGAGAAGGTGTGGGGAAAGGTTCACTTATCATAAAATATAAAGGGAGAGAATCTGATACATAGGGAAAATAGAGACCCAAACCCTCTCTTCCAACATCTTCTATAACCTTGGAATTGTTATATTACCACCACCATTAGATTCCAAATTGACCTCTTCTTTAAAATGAGTGTTTTCATATATTTCCACATCAATATTCTAAAAACTTTAATTATTTTTAATATTTATACCATATGTTTCAAAAATTCCTTTAAAAACACCAATAACATCCCATTTTTATTCCTTATTTTTCCTTACTAGAGAATAATGTTTTTTAATATGGCCATCATTTTTACATAGATACAAGACTTCAAACTTCCCAAATCCACTATATAGAAAGATAATGTCTCATCATTTAAATTAAAAACTAGGGTTTCTGAGAAGATATCAAGTGGATTTAATGAAATTTAAACCCTAATATTCATATGGGTTAAGGATGATCTTTTTGTTAGTGTAAGATATTACTTTCCTACTCTTTAAATTAATTAGTTATTATTTCCTATTAGGGAAGTTAGGCCCACATGCATAGTATGGTTGGGATTCTCCTATCTTCTTCCTATATATGTACCTACTCACCTAGTCATTTATAACGTAATGCAAGGTAAACTATTCATTGTATAATTTATTTGATTTATAGATAGTTCATTCTATTTGTGTGTATGGTGAAGCTTCCATGGATGTAGTAATAGATTATTGGAGAGATATTGGCTGAAATTTTTTGATAACTCTTTCATGGTATCATATCTACCCTCCACTAACCATTTCTTAGTTTTAGTTTTCTCTCATTGTAGTAAATCTACCATTATTTTGTTGAATGACCCCTTTTTGCCCATAGCCTTTTGAGCCACTCTTTGCAATCAACTATTTTTTTGGTACATTTTAAAATTTTCTAACCTATTTCATTGAATTTAGAATACCTAAAAACCCTAGGAATGCCTATCTAATCACTAAAAATGGACATTTTTTAGAAAAATCATTTTTTTATGGAGAGGCGGGGCTTTTAGCTTCCTAGGGACAAATTCGTATAGATCTATACAATGAATTTCCTTTTTTTTTCAAAAAACATTTTGTGTTATTCTAATTTTTCTAAGATCTTTCTGGGTTTTTAAAATATTTTATGGGTTATTTATGGATATGCATATTTTTTTGTCAAATCTAAGGTGTGAGTTGAGCATTTATATCAACATTATAATCACTGATTTGATCTATATCTCTATTGTTTCCATTTGAGATATCCTTCTTGGCCTCATTACATTGCTTTGGATTGGATTTCCTACTACATTTTTTTTAAGTTGTATGGAATGGTTGTGGGTCATACATTTGTTTTTGGCCTTTAGATGTGCATGGAGATCTTCAAATTTATGCATTAGATCACCACCTTGGGTCTTCCTTTTCTACCTTCCATTCAAACTATTATGTACTTAGAATTGGTTTTTGTTTGCATTGTCTTATTAGTGTAAGGATATATGTTGGAAGCATTAAGCATGGAGATAACATTGACCGCCACTAAAATTGAATTGGTCTTAATTTGGTATTTGATTCATCATCAGTGAAACCTGCATTAAGGGCAATAACCACTTTTTCTCCCAATGACCACACTATAGTTATACACATTAGAATAGCATACTCAAAGAATTCTAATTGGTTCTTTGATAATGATTGAGAATTAAAGAGATTTGGTTCTTCCATAGCATACTCATTCATGTCTCCACCTTGCTCGGTCTTTTATAAAAGGTTTGATATTTTTAATGTGATGCTTAATTTAAAAACACACATTTATTTTTCCATTATATTTCCTTAACGCTTATGAAAGCCAATTGAAATATAAATTAAAATATCAGTGGTGAAATTTTCTAAATGAGTGGGAGGCATATGTATGATGGTGGGGTTAGTATAAAAATTGTAATGGGGGATAATATTAGTGGGAGGTAGAATTTATTAGGCATGGAGATCATTGAAAAAGGTTATTTAGTAGATTTGAAGGTGGATTCCACTATGGAAATTTTTTTAATTATTTTTCTATAAAAACAAACTTTGGGGGAGACATTCCTTTCATACTGGCAAACATTTTTTTAAGGGGAGGCTATTTTTTTAAAAAGTAGGAGACATATTTTTTAAGGTGGGACATTTATTATAAAGTGGGAGAACATTTTTTTTAAACAATATATTATAATGAAGGATTTTATAAAGACTTGATTATTGTTTTGTCATTCACCCTTTATTGATCTCATTTGTCGAAGACCAGTGGGTGAGGTTTGGTTTGGCAGGTAGTGAAACCCCCTCACATGCAAAACAAAACTTTTTTTCTCCTTTTTTTTTGTACTCTCTCATTATAAATTTTACACACATTTTTAGCTATGAATGACATCCTATTTACATGAGCTTTGGCCCATATTACTACTTCTTGGCCTTCATTGTACTACTTATACTACTATTACACTTTGCATTATCTTGGATGCATTTTTGGTTGAGTCTAACATCCTTTGCATGTTCTTTATAAATTGTCATTTTTTGGTAGTTGATCCTTTCGAGTGTGTTTTTACATACATGATGGATTTTTTTGTCATTTTCCACACTCTTCTATCAACCCACGACATGCTCTATTCTAATTTACTCATTTACACTTTGACACACTTATAGTTTGTGTCACATCTCCATTAAGGCCCCTTTCTTAGCACCTTACCATCTTCTATGGAGACACCTTTTCACTCCCTTTTTTTTGGAACATCTCTCATGATACTTGATGGCTTTTTTGACAGGTCTATAGTCTCCTTATTTGGATCTATTTTGGTGAAGCCTAGTGTCTTCCTTGATTCCATTTGGGTTTTTTTGTATATAGGATATATTATACTCACACTGATTTATAAAGTATCATGGGGGGGGGGGGGGTTTATTCAACCTTGTGCACCTTCATGCATGTGTGTTCTCTATTATGGGAAAATTTTCACTTATTCAGTTGCTTATCTCTTCCATCACTACTAGAGCCAAAATCTTTGAAATACCTTATATATATTTTTAACACCACTTTTTAACAAATTATAGTCTCCCATAGTTTAAATTGTAGCTATTCTAGTGAATCCCAATGTCCTCTTGTATTTTTTGATAGTTTGATAGTATCTTTTAGTGTGATATGGAGCTATTTTGGTGTATCTAGTGTTAGCTTGTTCTTTGTTTAAGTAATGGATTCAGACCACTTGTGCAAACCTTTTTCATCCACTCCACCCATTTATCATTATGAAGGGTGTACATATAGCAGTTTTGGCATCACTTCACCCAGTTAGTAATATGGATGGGTGTGGTGTACATTATAATTTTTAGTTGTTGAGTGTTCATTTCACATACAATAATGTTTTGCACATTCATCACCATTGATAGTCTTCTTGATTGAATTTATTCTATTGAATCCCAATATCATTTGTTTTTGTGATCAAGTAGTGGATTCAAACCACTCGTAAAAATTGAGTTCCTTTGTGACTTTTGAGTACTTAGAATGTAGACTACTTCAACTTCATCTTTTGGGTGATTTATATCTCTCTCTTCTTCTTTTCTCCCTTTCGGGGGGGTAGTTTTTCCTAAAATTTTTATCTTTTTTCTCCACTTCATGAGAGTTATATATTTTCACTTTTTTTATTGTTTTTTTTATAGATTCCTCATTTATACATGGGTATCTTATTTAGTCACTTTATTTGTCAAAACCCATACAAAGAATTTTTACTTGACTCCGTGGCATTTTTGGTGATTTTTATAGTGACACTAATGTGGTATCCCCACCAGTGACACCAGTGTGGTATCCCCACTAGTCTTTGTCATCACTTCTCACCATCTTGTGGAGGGTGTTCAATCAATGATTCCTTGGGTTCATCACAATGTTCATTTTTTTTAATCCTCATATTCACCACCATTCCTACATTCACTTAGTGATTACATTGAATTGGAATCCATGTACTATAATAAGATGGATTGGTTTTCATAGGGACACATGGATTCACATTGCATCCTTTATTGTACCCACCTATGCTACACTTAAGGGGGGTTGTTTGTGTAGCATATTACTTCCATACTCTTTATCTTACTTAGATGTTCTTTCCTATTGGGGAATTTAACCTCACATGCATAGTATGATTGATATTATCCTATCTTCCTCCTATATATGTAGTTATTCACCTACCATTCATATGGTAATGTAAGGAAAACTATTCATTATATAATCTATTTCAGTTATATATAGTTATCTCTTTATGGGTATGGTGAAGCTTCCATGGATGTAGTAATGGATTATTGGAGAGATCTTATCTAAAGATTTCTGAGAACTCTTTCACTTTTATCCTCAACTTTAAAAATTTTTCCTATAAGCTTAAGGGCTTTTGGAAGGAAATTCTAAGCATGAATCAAAACACTATTTATTTCCATCCACCTAAGTATTGTCTTGATCATAATTTATTTAAAATCTAGGTTAGGTTTCAATGAAATATCCCTAAAGATGGACTTCCCCATAATTATATAATAGCCTACTTATATCCCTTATTTATATATTATAATTCCTAAGCAAAACCAAAAAAATACCTTTTTACAATATTCAATGGAAAATTATACTTCTCAAAAAATTTACCCCACACCACATTTATTCAATTATCAAAAAAATATTAGAGGGTAAATAATTTTTTTTGATACCTAAAAATAAAATTCCTGTATTTTTTAGCTTTACTTATTCCAACTATAAATATTTAATCATATCTTAATTAGGGAAGGAAATTAGTGTTTTCAACAAGGCAAGGGCTTACTAGGTTTCTCTACACTATGCTTAATATCCCTATTTCCCTCTTCTTTGAATCCATGCAAGTAAAATGTTTCTCCATTTGAATGATTTATTCCTTCTTCTACTCAAAAATCTTCACTAAATTAATTTTTCATTTCACTGTGCATTATTGAATTTTTCCCTTTTCACAATTATGATTAACACCTTGGTGAGGCTTATCTTCAATTGTATTTTTTTCTTTATTATCCTCATAAATAAATCTCCCATCTTCCTCCCCAACAGTCTCATTAGCCTTCACATGATTTGAATACACTATGACTTCCTTTATTTCCATGTAAATTTATGGAAATAAACTAAAAAAATCAAAGCAATCTTAAATCACCATCTTCCTCAAAAATATGTCAATAACACATAATATAAGGCACACAAATTAATTTAGTCACATTAAAATAATAAATAAACAATATCCATCAAATACAAAGGCTTATCACATAGCACAAGTGTATAAAATAAAAATAAATTCAAGTAAAAAAACAAATAAAACCAAGGGGATAAAGAGAACCAAGAGGGGCCAACGAAAGGATGATCTTGGATAATCACTAATGGAGAGAGACTCTTAATATTCCCATTATCATATGTAAAATCCTCCCTCTTTCTAATCATTAGAAAATATTTACAATTTTTTATTCCCATTAAGTTGTGGTCTAGAATATTTTATAGGTGTGATAATCTCAATAATTTTATCATTAATGAAATCATGGATATTATTCATTATCTTGTATCTTTTATTTTTAGAATGTATATCACTTTTATGATGATTAAAATATGCATCATTTTCATATAATCTATGTATAGGCCTACTCATGCCAACCTATTTAGGTATAGGAATATATATAAAGTTACACTATAGTAACTTTGGTAGTAGGATATGATGAGGTTGAGGTAATATTTAATAATGCATCATTTATCGAGTGGATAGGATAATCCAATTAGTAGACTACAATACTACATTAAATATTATCTTGTCCTCATTATTGGTATCATTCTATTCAAAATTGTAACTTTGTTTACTTTGAAACTTTATAGTTGATGTAGTTGTTTAAATAAGTGCCTATTTAATTTTTTTCAAAGTAATAAACTTAACTTATTGATCACTAGTTGTATGGCTTAACTCATAAAATTATTTTATTTTATTGAATACAACTGAACAATGGAGAGGTGTAAATAACTTTTCTTAAATATGTCTTGTAACTATTGATTGACCATAGGATTTTTCATCTTGGAAAGCATGGCTTTATATTAAATCACATGGTCACTAATTAGTTCATTAGATACTTGTTTGAATTTGGAAATTTGATCATAATATAGTTTATAACTGATGTTGATGAAAATTATGCTAGAAATTGGTCTTCTAAATGATTTAATTCCTTAATTGATTCAAATGGAATATGATAAAACCATTACAAATCATAATCCTTAAGACTATGTGGAATTAAATTTATTAACAGTCTATCATTGGATGCATAGTCCAAACATGTTGTGTGAAAGGATATTAGGTGTTTCTCTAGATCACTTTTATTATCATAAAATAGAATATTATGAGTTATAAGACTTATAGGTAAAGTATCAAATGAAAATTATAGGTATAAATGATTATGATTTAAAACATTTAATTATAATTAATGACTATTTTTATAAGAACCTTTCTCTAACTAAAACACTTCATCTTATAGAGCCATAATAGTTTGCTCAATGGATCATGAAAAGGTAATGTTAATGATGAAAAATGTTTAGTGCTTGTAGGATATTCATAGGTTGAAAGTGTAGGAATGTGCATAATAATATGGTATAAACCTTGTGTCTGACCCCCGCCCGCCCCCACACCCCCATAATATTGGGTGGCCATAACCAAAGGTGTTGGTGTAGGAATAATAACAATAGTAATAGTATGAAACCTATGTTAGAATTCATACCTCCAAAAGGTTGATTAATAATATTAATGGGATCATAGTGGTCCTAATATCTACTAAACTTATCTAATTTTTCATGCTTGTCTCTTGTTACATATAGTAGTGCATCATGAATTTATGGATTTATTTCAAGAAATAAAATTTATTATCTTTCACTTTGTCATCAATTCTATTAGTAAATACACATATTCATTTCCTTTATTAGCATCCTTGAGATTCAATAATCATAAAAAATATATTAATAGGGTAAATGGAAGGAGTGAAAAAGGGAGTCACACGTGACCTTTGGCACTTAGTGGTAACAAGAAACATCCTAAATTGAATGTTGCCAAAATGATAATTAGGGAAAGTTAATTATCGTTCATTATTAATTTTTGGCTTGTTAGTGTCAAAATATTTGATCCATGGAATTACTTGATTGTTACATATTTTTCATATTAAATAAGAATAATATATAATTATTACAATCATTTAATTAATAAAAAAATAGAAAATATGTTCATCCATTATTGCCATGTGTAATTTGTAAATGGGGTAAAATTAGGAATCAGATTTAAAAAACATATTTAAATGCAGAAATTTGAAACCATGGGATGAAGGATAAAACCTTAAGGGAATACCTATAGTTTGGCTATGTTTATTAAATAAATAGGCTCACCAATATGTTTTAATTTATTTTATATTATTTAAACATAAAAATATAAAAATTGGAACTAATTTAGGTTGTATGGTGTATAATAATTAAGCATTAATCTTAATATAAAAGGCATAAATTGATTTGACAATTATACTTTTTGTTTATAACATTTTAATGTTATAAGTAGGTATGAGGCTAAATGCATACATCAAAAAATGAAAGAAACTATATTATGAGTCACTTGAATAACATCTAAATTTAATGGTTTCATATCTATATATTTTGGTTCTCTACTCTAGTATAGGTTGCTACAACTTCTTGTCTTTTGTCATTGTGAGTAATATTTAGAAGTCAATTACATGTGTAATCCAAAAAAATTGTCTTCTCTTTTAAACCCTATGACCACTTTTGGCACTATGTCTTGGTATATAAAATGGGAAAGAAGGTGGGTTTATCTATCACCAACCACTCCCCAATGAATGGTGGAGAACTACCTACATATGTTATATTCTAAAGAGGTAATTAAATAGCAACTATTTCTCCTTGTTATGTGTATGTGTGAAATAGTGATCCTTTAATGAATGAAACATGTAATCTAACTTTAGATACATTGAAAATAATAATTTTTTCTTGGATTTAAAGTGATTAAAACTTAGATAGGACCTATTCCTTATGACTGATGACTAAATTGTAAAGAATAGGGTAGTCCATTTAAATGTGTATGTGTTTTAGTATGCTTGATATGTGTTTTTTATTGTTTAACCCTAAATCGAAAATGTATGTGGGGTATCTAGGGTTAAGAAGATAGACTAGTCTAAGGAACAAGGTTGATAAACTACCTCTATAGCAAGCCAATTAATATAAAACTTAGACAAATAATATTCTAAATTTATACAATTGAGATTGACAAACATAGTAAACTAAAATCTATTGATAGATATTGAAATAAAATGGAAAAAATGATAGTTAGTTTACTATGTGACTATGGGTCTAAGTAGGAACATAATGGAAGTGAACTAGATGATGATCTTGGAAAAGTTTTTAGTTTCTATAAATATCCTTTTTGTGGCCTTAGACACTTATGTTAGATCTAGATTATTTCATCATTGCATATGTCTAACTCTCTTGCATATATCCTGTATATAATATTTACTAGATTTGGATGTAACCAACTAGAGTTTTATGGTGTTTTTCACCTTAATTTGATGTCTTTAGATCATGTGCATAACTTGTATCTCTTTTTAAAATGATCAAACCCTATGTAGTCACCCTTAGAGTGACTATGGGAAAAATAGGTTAGTGGGGTCACGGTGTTAAGTTGAACCCAAAGAACCCTCTATCAATGAGAAGTGCCTACATAGCCACTACTTTGGGAGGGCCTCAAACTAAGTTGTTCTCCCCTATGTGTTAGATTATGTGTGCATAAGGGTGCAATACGTGATAATTAGATACATGTAATGACCTATCTTATAACATGGAAAACATGGCTCATGGATTTATCTTTGAATGATTTAGATCTATAGAAAGATTTATCCTATGATAGATATGGAAATAGGGATAACTAGGGTATATTTTCTCACTTGAATGCTTGATTGAAGACTTTTTGGTATATTTCCTTGTGAGTTGTATGTGATTTATAAGTTTAAAATGGATGAGGATTGATCCTATATATACCAATCCATTTTTTAAAAATATCATTTTAAAGCACTTAGCTTGATCTTTTGGATATGTTTATTTTGAAATTAGATGAATTTTAGGCATTAGACACTTTGTAGGAAAATGGATAGTTGCATCGATGTATGTGTCCACCTAGGATGAAAATATATAGAGATCTAGAAAACATGTACATGTCCAAAACTAGAAGTGAAGGATAATATTTAGGCCTATAGCTTTGTACACAATATAGAATGCATGGGTCATCATAATAATAATGGTCAAACTAAGATATAATGAGAATGAGCCTTTTGGTAGTAGAAAGGTCTAGAATTAAAAGGATAATCCTTATAGGAATTTTCCAAGTGTACAAGATTGAGGTACTATATAAATAATATTTTAGTATCTAATCCCTCCTCTTTAATTTGGTAATGAAATTCCTAGTTTAAAATAAATAAATGCATACCTGGGTGTGTAAAACTCACTTTGCCCTTGTATGAGCCCACCTTAAGTGCTTTACTGGTGACTAACATTTAACCAAATTCATGATAAAATATATAATTAGTGTATGAAATGTGAAATTAAAATAATTTGAATTACTTGAAAATAAAAATGGAAAGGTTAGGAGTACACTTGTATGTCGATGCAACCATCTTGAATTTTGGATATTTGATTTGAAAGGATGCCTCATTATGAGGCATTGAAATTAAGATTAGGAAAATCCTAAACCTACAATTTTGCATGTGTGTGTGTGTGTGTGTGTGTGTGTGTGTGTGTGTGTGTGACACACACACACACACACACACACACACACACACACACACACACACACACACACACACACACACACACACACACACACATTAGAGGACAATGTGCCCCCAATCTTGGTGTAAAGGTGAGTTACAACATGCCCATTCAACTTGTTTCATCTTAACCATGAAATCCAAATATATGTATAACCTAGTGAGTGTGAATTATTTAATTAACTCACACTACATATATAGTGAGAATGGATGATTTAATCACATCCAACCTATAATTTTGTTGAAGTTGGATGATTTAATCAAACCTAACTTACAAATTTGGTAATATTGAGTGATTTGATGAACTCAACCTTCCAAAGGTGAATAATCTAATGTAGCATATTGGCTTGATAACAATCCATAATAGTCCATCATAGGTATGATAACAATCCATAATAGTATTTGAAATATATAAAATAATTTGATTTTGTGATTTTTAGGTGCCCCTTGCATGGCATATGCACCTCATATATGTCTTTAGTTGAAATATGAACATAATAATAGTACTAATGTATAGAATATTAGCATAAATGTGTATCTAAATCATTTAACTATGAAATATACAAAATTGTAAAACTGGTGCAAGAGTGTATGATATGTTTCTATGGCATTTCCTCATTGATTCTAAATAATCTAAAAAAATGGTGCAAATATGGAGAACTTATTTTTATAACATGCCTCCACTATAATTTAAAATTATAATAATGTGGAAGTCATGCCTCCTTGGCATACCCCCATTGATATACACCCCATTTTGAGGTGAGTAGAAATATAATTTGGTAGTTACCTTACCTCAATAGGATAATATAAATGTATAAAATATGTACAGATCATGTAACAAATAGTAATAGCATATCTAGGTAAATAAAACATTGAAACATGTAGTATGTGATCATATCAAGTCCTAAGATGAATGATATAAATCATGGCAACATCTAGAGAGTAACAATACAAGATTAGTAAGAAATCAAGCACACACACAAGATCACTCAAAATAAAATCAATAAGAAATGGTCCAAGGAGACCTCACGTAAGAGGAATGTTCAAATGTCACACAATCAAAGGGACATGGCTTAGTAAAATGTCCACAAAGCATAAACTAATATATTAAAATTTTCATACAATAAAAAATGACATATTTAAATGTCTAAATAGACAAATAAAGGCATGAGGGCCATAATCAAAGGATCTTATTCAAATGCTCAAATAGGTAAGATAATATCATGTTGGATTAATAGGTTATTTACTTAATTAATTTAATCATATTGATTAATTAATTAATTAATTAAGTCACCTTTACTTTATTTCACTTAAGCTAAACTTAGGAACTTTAATAATTTATTATTAATCCTAGGGTTCTCATTTTTAGGTTTTTTATCTCCTTTTATAAGGATTGATATTAATGTAATTATTTTTTATTCTGGTTATTGCATATTTTGCTTTAGGGTTGTAGAGCACCATTATTTTGCCTCTTGATCTCCTTTATGTGACAGGTTATTTGCTTACAGGTGTGAATTAGGATATGTGAGGTTGGTTTAACAACTTCAACATGGTATCAAAGCTCTAGATATGTAGCTTCCTATTCATTTTTTAGAGATATTGCCTTAAAGTGACATTTTAGTGCATCTTGAGTAATTAGGACCTCACCATTGCATCCAAAAGGTTTAAAATAGTCAAGATTGACCTTTGTTTCATTAATTTTGGTTATACAATGCTCGATCTACTAAGGTTGGAAGTTTGAGAGGGTTTCCAAATCTAGAGGGTACCGAAAATTTTGGAGTAGTTTTAGCCGAAATAGACCTCACCATCACATTTAGAATGCCCAAAAACCCCAAAATCAACTAAAAAAATAATTGAAATCAGACAATGACTCTGAGAGGTAATTTGTTTCATTTTTGGACTATATGCTTTGGTACAGCACAAAATCAAAGAAAAAATTTTAAAAAAATAGTGTTCATAGGCGCTGCTAGTAGTTAATTCTAGCAGTTAATGATAGCAATTAACATAACTACTAGGCTTCACCCCAAACCCTTTTTCAAGCAGTTTTGGTATTTTGGCCATAACTAGTGCATACAAACTTGGATTTTTGAAAACAAAATATCACCATAAATTTGGTTCCAAGCCTGATCCAGTGGTACAGGTATTTTTTCTTGGTTTTTTTTTTCTATATTGATTTTTAGACAAAGTTAGATCTTCATTTTTTTGCTTTTAGGGGCATAACTTTTGCATACGGACTCCATTTTTTGAAAATGAATAGGCATTGGAAAAGTCTTCTAGTGTTATTTCTAGATTGGTAGATTTTTTCATCAAAAAAATTCCTAGGTATTATTTATTTAGTTTATCATTTTTATGGATTCTATTTGAGTGAAAGAGTGGAGGATATGTTTCTATAGCATGCCCTTACTGAATCTAAATAATCTAAAAAAATGGTGCAAATATGGAGAAATTATTTTTATAACATGCCCCCACTATAATTTAAAATTATAATAATGTGGAAATCATGCCTCCCTAGTATACCCCCTTTGATATGCACCCCATTTTGAGGTGAGTGGAAATATAATTTGGTAGTTACCTTACCTCAATAGAATAATATAAATTTATAAAATATGTATAGATCATGTAACATATAGTAATAGCATATCTACGTAAATACAACATTGAAACATGTAGTATGTGATCATATCAATTCCTAAGATGCATGATATAAATCATGGTAACATCTAGAGAGTAACAATACAAGATTAGTAAGAAATCAAGCACACACATAAGATCACTCAAAATAAAATCAACAAGAAATGGTCCAAGGAGACCTCATGTAAGAGGCATGTTCAAATGTCACACAATCAAAGGGACATGGCTTAGTCAAATGTCCACAAAGCATAAAATAATATATTAAAATTTAAATACAATAAAAAATGACATATTTAAATGTCTAAATAGACAAATAAAGGCATGAGGGCCATAATCAAAGGATCTTATTCAAATGCTCAAATAGGTAAGATAATATCATGTTGGAGTAATAGGTTAATTAATTAATTAATTCAATCATATTGATTAATTAATTAAGTCACCTTTACTTTATTTCACTTAAGCTAAACTTAGGCACTTTAATAATTTATTATTAATCCTAGGGTTCTCATTTTTAGGTTTTTGATCTCCTTTTATAAGGATTGATATTATTGTAATTATTTTTTATTCTAGTTATTGCATATTTTACTTCAAGGTTGTAAAGCATCATTATTGTGCCTCTTGATCTCCTTTATGTGACAGGTTATTTTCTTGCAGGTGTGAATTAAGATCTATGAGGTTGGTTTATCAACTTCAACATGGTATCAATGTTCTAGATTTGTAGCTTCCTATTCATTTTTTGAGAGATCTTTTCTTAAAGTGACATCTTAGTGCATCTTGAGTCAATTTGGACCTCACCATTGCATCCAAAAGGTTTATAATAGTCAAGATGGACCTTTTTTTCATTAATTTTGGAGTATTTCTAGCCCAAATAGATCTCACCATCACATTTAGAATGCCCCAAAACCCCAAAATCAACTATAAAATAATTGAAATTAGACAGTGACTCTGAGAGGCAATTTTTTTCATTTATAGACCTTACGCTTTGGTATGGCACAAAATCCAAGAATTTTTTTTTTTAAAAATAATGTTCATAGGTGTTGCTAGTAGTTAATTCTAGTGGTTAGCATAATTGCTAGGCTTCACCCCAAACCCTTTTTGGAGCAGTTTTGGTATTTTGGCCATAACTAGTGCATATGAACTTGGATTTTTTAAAACAAAATATCACCATAAATCTGGTTCCAAGCCTGATCCAATGGTACAATTATTTTTTCCTAGTTTTTTTAATCTATATTGATTGCTAGACAAAGTTATATCTTCATTTTTCTACTTTTAGGGGCATAAATTTTGCATACGAACTCCATTTTTTGAAAATGAATAGGCATTGGAAAAGTCTTCTAATGCTCTTTCTAGATCTATATATTATTTCATCAAAAAAATTACTAGGTATTGTTTATTTAGTTTATCAGTTTTATGGCTTCTATTTGATATTCTAGATATTTTGGCACCTAGAGAAGTTCTATTTATTTTGTTGGGCTTCATTTATTAGCATTCATACATATTCTAATTATTGATCTCTGATCTGATTTGTTTGAGGAGATATCATGGTTTTTTCTATATTTGGTCCTTTTTTAGACATTGTGAGCTTTTATTAGAAGAATTATCATATGTAAACACATTGAAATAAAGTTACTCATCATTGTACATGTATTCTTGAGATCTTGGACATCATTTTGAGCCTTATTGTACTCACAATATGATATAAAGTGTCATGGGGGGTTGATGTTTTCCTTTTGTTTTTCCATCACACCTTTGTCATGCGTGTGTGCCTTAGTTTACACACCCTTATATTTTCTAGTAATTTCATGTGTTACACATTTAGATTTTCTTATTTCTTCTACATGCACTTCTTACTTTCACATAGTTTTAGTGTACCTATCATGGCTCTCCCTTGTCAACATTATGGGGGGTTTCTACTGTTGGTGCTAATGCTTCCTTGGTTTCATGTTGGAGTGAGTTATGTATCTAGTATTTATTCTTATGTACTAGGTAGATGTAGTGGTAGATCAGTGGCTGGTTACCGATGCATTTTAGTGAGATGGAACATTTACCATATGGACACTCTTGTATTACTTTTATGAAGGTGACTTTCTATTTTTGCTTGATCAATTCTTTAAACTTTTGGTACATTTCCCATTTGTATCTTTGAGTTCTATATGTTTTGCCTTTGTTTTCCATTTTATTTGAGTAGTGTCATTGGGGGCACTCATATAAATTCTTGTCTTCTTGATCCTAATATTCATCATTTTTTGGAGGAGGTTCTTCTTTCAGAACTATAGCAATCATTATTTGATAGAGTTTTTAGTTTCTTCATGCTTTAATGGAGTTCTTTATGTTCCTATTATTTTGTGAAATATTTTGCGGAGACTTCTTAGTCCTTCACTCTTTCTCTCTCTCTTGTCAGGAGATTTGTTCTCTCTTTTGGAGATGAGTTTTTCCCAAGTGATTTTCCCTTTTTATCTATTTATGAGAGACTCTTTTTTACATGGGTACTTCATCAGGCCTAGTTATCGGGACCGATCATTACTTTCATGTATTTTGTCCTTAGTTTTTTATCTTTTCCCTAAGTTTATCTTAAGGGGGTGTGTTAGAGTAATAGGTTAATTAATTAATTAATTTAATCATATTGATTAATTAAGTCACATTTACTTTATTTCACTTAAGCTAAACTTAGGCACTTTAATAATTTATTATTAATCCTAGGGTTCTCACTTTTAGGGTTTTGATCTCCTTTTATAAGGATTGATCTTATTATAATTATTTTTTATTCTATTTATTGTATTTTTTCTTTAGGGTTGTAGATCACCATTATTATGCCTCTTGATCTCCTTTATGTGATAGTTTATTTGCTTGTAGTTGTTCATTGGGATATGTGGGATTGGTTTATCAACTTCAACATATCATGCAAGGTAAGACACTCAAGGAAGTGAAAATAGGAAAGCATGGAATAAAATAAATTGACATGAGCATAACATACCATATCTTACAAATATATGTTAGCAAAACATTCTAAGTATATAACATATCAAGTACACTATGAAAACACATGAGTATGGATATAATAATGTTTAAGTGTAGAAGCTCAAGAATGATAATGAAAAGTGATCATAAAATAATATAACCTAGGTGTATTATGATCAAAGTAGTAGATGCCCCAACATATTTATGACATGAGCAAAGGGAAGGTTTAACATATATATGTGCATATATAATGTATCTAGGTATGTTTGTGTCTCACTAAAATGATGCATTAAACATATGTGTATATATGAAAAGGAATGAAATGATATATATTAACATGGAGAAAACAACATAAGTATAGTAAATAGTAAAACTAGAAACATGCTATATATTTTTGGTATTTTTGAAACTTTTAATGTTTTTTAAAATTTTAGAATATTTTATTTTTCTTGAAGTTTTAAATTTTTAATTGATAAGCAAATAAACTATGGAAAAAACAAAATTTATAATATAAGCCAAGAATTTCATCAAGTGGATGCCTCTATGAAGGCCATGTATCATGTGTGTCATATTCATATGCGGCATAACTAATATCGTCAGTATCATACCAATTTTTTGTATTATTAGGATAATAATCATTAATGTAATCATTATATTATATGAGACATGTAACTTCTTAGATTGTTCTTGAACTTATGATATATCATTTTGAGCATCCATTTATGAAAATACAATTTCACCATATATTAGAGTTTTCTTTTTGAAACTCTATTTTTTTGTAATTATGTTCATCATTTTTAAATTATTTCATCTCATTATTGGATAAAGAAGAGTCATGTATCTTTACTTGCACACTAGAAAAATATTTAATATGTGCTTTGACTTCTTGACCTTTTTTATCATATCTTACTCTAGCTTGTCCATTTGAAACTTTTCTTCCTTTGATTTTTTCATTTATAATTTTTTATGTTCTGAGTTATCCTTTGGTACCCATACTTATTTTGGCATTTGTGGTTTAGGAGAGGTATTCATAATTTCAATGGGTTTCTTTGTTGATATATCAATGATATGATTACCACTATCATTTATCTTTCTTATTTACTTATTCAATGTAAAATAATAATATGTATGATGTCCATGCATTCTATGTTATGCATAATAGTATCTTCATCTCCTTATAGGATGTAGAAGAAGTAATTGAATCACTTTGTTTCAAATCATTTATCTTAAGATTTCATTTGGGCTCTTATTATTATTATTTTTCACTTTTTGAATCATTTATTGTAGATTTATTCTATTTTATATTTTAATTTGGATATGAAACCTTGCTAGATGAATATGCAAACACATGATTAACACAAACATATTTTGGATTATGCATGTAGGTAATCTGATTTTGTAATTATTTTATTAACTTTATCATTATGGTGATTTTTATATTTTATGGATTAACAATCATAAACCCTAGGTGATTCGGATTGAATATTCATACACACATCATTTAGAGTGGATGTGAAAGGTGGAGGGGTTTGAGAAAGGACATGTTGATTACCTTCATTTGAAATCATAGGATTGACCACCTTACCCCTTAGAAAAGTGATACCTTATACATGGTTAGGGGTTTGTGAGATATCAACTTCATTAGTTTTAGGATGATGATTAGACTCCTTTTTACCCATTTTAAATATTTGAAACACACCCAAACAAAAGAGTGTGAAGGCTAGGGCAACAAGGAGGAAAAACATCACCTATATTATGCCCTCATAAAATACATTAGGTTCACACAAAAATTTAACCCTAAATTGAAAATTTATGTGGGGATATATTATTAATAATATATAGTATTTTAGGGCACAAGGGTGATAAACTACATCTATAGTAGGCAAATTAATAGAAAAAATAGACAAATAATATTTTGAATTTATATAACTGAGATTGCTAAAAATAGTAAAGTATAGCTATTAATAGATATTGAAATAAATTGGAAACATTGATATTTAGTTGTTTTACTATGTGAATGTACATATAAAAAGAAACATTTTGGAATTTGAATGGATGATGATATTGTAATATTCATTAGTTTCTATAAATATCTTTTATGTGGCATCAAATGCTTAAGTCAGATATGGACAATTGTATTGACATAAGTGTCTAATTATATCACAAGTGTCTTATATATAATATTGATTAGACCTAGATGAAACAAAATAGATCCTCCTATTTTTTATGTCATATATACTATGATGTATTCATATTATGTGCATAATATATCACTCTTTGTCTAATGATCAAGCCCCAGCTCTTCACCCTTTAAGTTATTATGGAAAAAATAGGTTAAGGGGCTCACAGTGTTAAGATGGCCCCAAAGACACCTTTTTCAATAGTTGTTTCCTACATATCCACTAATATAAATAGGGAATTATACTGATGTAGTTATCTCCTATGTGTTTTTTTATTCGTGCACAAGGATGCAATGTGTGATAAGCAAAGACATGAAATGATTTATCTTATAACTTGGAAAATATGGCCTATGGGATACTCTTTAAATGATTAAGACTTGTATAAATATTTTTCCTATGAATGATATGTAAATAGAGATTATTTTTTAATTTTAATTCTTGATTGATTGCTTTTGGGTATATTTCCCTATGAATTGAAAGTAATTACTAGGTTTAAAATGATTATTGTTTGATATTTTATATATACTAATCCCATTTGTAAATATCTCAAATTAAAGAACTTAGGTTGACCTTTTAGATACATTTAATTTTAAAATTGGATGACTATTAGGTGTTGGACACTTTTTAATAAATTGGATAGTTGTATCAATGCATGTGTTTGCCTAGGATGTAAGTGTCTGGGGAACTAAAAAATAAGTAGAGGTCTAAAACTAGAAGTAAAGGTAATAATTAGGTTTAAATATTTTTTCATATTAAATAAGGCTTGGTTAATTAGAATAATAATGTTCAGACTAAGAGATAATAAATTATGCATAAATATATAGTGAACACAAGCCTTTTGGCAATAAGAAGGTCTAGAATTGAAACGTATAACCTTAATAAGTATTTTCCATGTGTATAAGACTGAGGTATTTTATAAATCAGATTTTAGTATCTACATCTATATAAGTAATAGTCATAGAACTATTATGTATTTATATGAGACTCTTTGGGTACTTATTTACATCATTGACATTTTAAATGTACAAACCAACCTGTAAGAAAGATTTAAATTTGAAAAGTAATTTTTGTTTTGTAGGAGATGTGTCTATCAAACTTAGATGAGTCCAAATTTTTTTTTACACTCTAAGTCTTATGATTTTGTCTAGAATGTATAAGAAAGGATCTAATTATTTTTATATAATTTTAATATGATTTTGAGGAGGTTATACATAGACTGGGAAGTCCCTATATCTAATTGATATAAAATTAGGAATTACAAACCCTTTAAAATCTTGTGGATGTGAGATAAGGTTGAATAAAAGCCATACATGTGTGCACAAGTCATGCAAGCTGAAAGTAGGTAAAAAATATCATTTCCATGTATCTAGTTTTATAATTTAATGTCTACACAAGTAGGGGTCATTTGACCAAGTGTCATCCCATATTCCTCACTAATGATCCTTGTGTGGAATAAATAAGGGTCTTTGAGGTTGTGTGTGTATTTTAGGAATATAAAAAAACTCAAAATCAAGCAAAATTTTATTATTATAGTTATTAGTGAATTAATAGATAAATTTCATGGGCCGCAATGTTTCTCTAAGATATATTTTTAATTTAGCTACTATCAAATTTAATTACAAGAAGAGGTATTTCACACACATAATGACCACTATGAGTTTGGACTTAAAATAACTCCATCAACATTCCAAATCCTGATTAGCAATATTATTTTTCCATAGATTCAAAAAAATATTTTGATTTTATTTGATGGAATTTTCATATATATAAAAATGTGGGAAGACCATCTATTACACTTGGATCTGACCCTATAACTACTAGCCAACCATCAGCTATATGAAAAAAATCCAAGTGTTTCATTGGTACTACAAAGGTAGAATAACCCAATCATATTGTCTCTATGGATGGGGTTAAAATAGATACTAATAAAATTGAGGATATTTAAAACTAGCCAAAACCTAAAGCCCTTAAAAGTTTTTAGGGATTTTTTAGGTCCCACTAGATATTAAAGAAAAATTATTAAATATTATGGTAAGATTATAACTCGCTTGGTTTTCATGGTACATAATAATGCTTTTACCTAGTTCTACATTGTAAAAAGTGCATTTTCACATATAAAACATCCCATGTGGATAACACCTATGTTATCAATGTTCAATTTCTCCAAACCTTTTATTATTGAAAGTGTTGTTTCAAGGATAGGAACTAGTGTAGTGTTGGAGCAATAAGTACAACCCTTGTCCTTTACTAGTAAATAATATAAAGGCAAGAATACTTTAAAAAAACTAATGAGAAATAAATGTTATCAATTATCCATATTTTAACTCACAAGTGACCATATCTCTTTGGGAAACATTTATACATTAAAATAGATACTATAATTTGATTTACTTCTTGGAGTAACACATCTCATCACTAGAGCAACAAAAATGGGTTAATAAACTATTGGGATATGAATATGAGATTATATAAAATAATGGTAAGGATAATGTGGTGGTTGATCCCATACCACACAAATTCAAATACCAATGGGCCTTATGTGCCTTGTCCTTACTAACCCTAGACTGATTGTGGTAAGTCCAATAAGAATGAGTGGTAGAAAGATGTGTAGCTTCAATATCTCATCCATCACCTCACCTCAGATGCAAAAATGAAAATAGGATGATCTTAGGATGGATTTTTCTTATGATATAAAATGCATATTGTGTTTATTCTAAACCCAAATATTTGGGAAAAATTATTGAAATAAATCCATAATTCACCATATTTAGACATTTTGGATTATTAAAAAAATATGTAAGAGTTAATAGATTTATTTTATGATGGGATAAAATAAATATCAAAAAAAAATTAAGTGTGATATGTGTCAGCATCACAAGGGAAAGACTGTGTGTACCCCAATCACATTAAAACTATTACTAATACCTACTACAATATGGACTGATATCTCCATGGATATGATTGATTTATTACACAA